>CM053786.1:914875914-914880914 GCA_028749045.1 Cupressus sempervirens | reverse complement strand
AATTGTCTAGCTTGAAACCTGATTTTATTTGAAAATGAAAATTGCTTGAAACTATACAAAAATACCATCATGGGCCTTTGAGTTCCTTTTTTACCTATGTTTTACTTTTCAACCTTTTGAAATCAGTTGCAAAGATCTGAGAATGAATATACAACATAAATGTGTTGGACGTGATTAATGAATTTTCCATGCATTTCCTTTTGCTATTCTAACTATATTGGAACACCATAAAATATGCAAGCCAGTGATCTTGGAATCATTTGCCTGCAAACCAATGACTCTCAATCGTGCACCAGTATGTCATTTGGTTATTCTACCTAATGTCAATTCAATGGCTTGTAACTATAGTGTAACTATGGAACAACATAAAATTTGGGAGCCACTTTTCCTATGATCAATGACTTGTAACAAATGTAGTTTTGATGTTGTAGGGTTGATGAATTTTGTGGATGTGCCAAAATGTTGATGTTGTGTTGGCCCATGTTTGTTGAAGACCTCGAACACACAAACTAATCCTGGGTTTCAATTTTGGTGTTTCTTAAATAGGAAAAGGGTTGATAAGTAGGAGATAATTTCCATAGCTAGTCAAATTGTGATATGAATATCAGGATTTAACTGTGTGATTTTGAGTCAAACTCGATGACCCATGTTTTATGAGTAGTGATTCAACATGAATCCATCTCTCATGAGAATAAATGGAACACTTAGCACTCATTGGATCTAGGTGATGCTCACAAGGGTGAAGCACCAGGACTTCCGGGGAGGTCACCCATCCCAGTACTACTCCAGCCTAAGCGCGCTTAACTACAGAGTTTCCTCCATAGTTAAACCCAAAGCTTGCAACCCTATTTGCAAAACCTTCACCAAGTGTTGTGCCTTATGAACCATTCATTATAAAGCCCCTTAAGCTCATCAATTGATAAGTAGGAGATAATTTCCACAGCTAGTCAAATTGTGATATGAATATCAGGATTTAACTGTGTGATTTTGAGTAAAACTCGATGACCCATGTTTCATGAGTAGTGATTCAACATGAATCCATCTCTCATGAGAATAAATGGAACACTTAGCACTCATTGGATCTAGGTGATGCTCACAAGGGTGAAGCACTGGGACTTCCCAGGAGGTCACCCATCCCAGTACTACTCCAGCCTGAGCATGCTTAACTACAAAGTTTCCTCCATAGTTAAACCCAAATAGGGTTGCAAGCTTTGGGTTTAACTATGGAGGAAACTCTATAGTTAAGTGCGCTCAGGCTGGAGTAGTACTAGGATGGGTGACCTCCCAGGAAGTCCTGGTGCTTCACCCTTGTGAGCATCACCTAGATCCAATGAGTGCTAAGTGTTCCATTTATTCTCATGAGAGATGGATTCATCTTGAATCACTACTCATGAAACATAGGTCATTGAGTTTGACTCAAAATCACACAGTTAAATCCTGATATTCATATCACAATTTGACTAGCTGTGGAAATTATCTCCTACTTATCAATTGATGAGCTTAAGGGGCTTTATAATGAATGGTTCATAAGGCGCAACACTTGGTGAAGGTTTTTCAAATAGGGTTGCAAGCTTTGGGTTTAACTATGGAGGAAACTCTGTAGTTAAGCGCGCTCAGGCTGGAGTAGTATTGGGATGGGTGACCTCCCGAGAAGTCCCAGTGCTTCACCCTTGTGAGAATCACCTAGATCCAATGAGTGCTAAGTGTTCCATTTATTCTCATGAGAGATGGATTCATGTTGAATCACTACTCATGAAACATGGGTCATCGAGTTTGACTCAAAATCACACAGTTAAATCCTAATATTCATATCACAGGAAAAGGGTTGTTAATAAAATTATTAACTTTGCTAAAAATTAGTAGAGTAACTAATTATTATAGTATGAACTAATGAAGATTTGATATTGTAGGGAAATAATGGGTCTGGATATTGTAGTTTAGTCAATGATGGACAATGAAAAACTATAATGTGTGAAAAAGGAGCATAGTGCAAGTGTTGTAAGGCTTAGGAGGATAAAAAATTCTTTTTACGATGTCTTATTTGTGTTATAATTGCACTTATTTGTTGGGACCATATGCGAAAAAGTGCATAGCTAGAAATTGTATAAGGATTGATTTCTTTGTTTGGACCATAACTAGACCACAATAAGATCATAATTATATAAAATTTTGTATATAAATGTGTTTGAATGCTTATTTTGAAAATATACACATCACCATCAAGATGCATGTGTAAATAGGAACACATTATCTCATAAGAAATATTTTAGACAACTATTTCATAGAAGTGACTTGCTAAAGTGGACCTCAACAAGTGTGAACCTTGGGACCTCCCTACTTTATTGTTCACCATGTCTATAATCCCAAATACCCATTTGATCTTGAATGATGATACATGCATATTGAATGATGAGTGTCTATTATGAGTATTCCAAAATCATCCATTTCATAGCTTTATTTGTACACAATGTCTTTCTAGTTTCTTTGTACTCACATGCCCATTTCATTTCATATGATCATCTAAAAATTGTATCAATCTAAGCTCTCAATTGTTTCCTCTCATTTGATCATCTCGTAACTTCTAAATGGTGATGCATTGGTAGATACTTATGAAAAATACAAAAGATAGACAAGGCACATTATTCTTTCACATAATGTTTTAAAGAGATGTCATCTCATGGAAATTCATGATTGTGAGATATATAGAAAATGGATATATTAAATATAGGTTGTTCAAACTTGTAAACACATAGAACTATGCATTTCTAGATGCACAATTCCAAATTTGATAGGATTATGTTAGTTGGAGAGGAAGAATTCCACCATTAACCACTATGCATAGTTCCATTTGTTTACAAGTTTGAACAACCTATATTTAATATATTCATGTATATATGGGCTAGGGGATTGCATTTATGCTACAAATTAGTGTTGTTAGGAAGTCATTCTAAAAAGATTGGTGCCACAAATTGTGCTAGAGAGGAAGACTTCCATTATTTGATAGGAAACAAACACAATATAACTTCTTAATGATCACTCTAAAAGCATGCTGCAATATTGGATATCAAGGACTCATTCAGTGATCAAAGTTGGTATTGGGCTATTCTTTCACATAATGCTTTATAGAGATGTCATCTCATCGAAATCCATGATTGTGGGATATGTAGTAAATGGTATAGGTTATTGTTTGAACTTGTAAACAAATAGAATTGGTGATGGTAGTTGTTAGGAAATATTTCATGACTTTTTTAGCATTCTTCTTACCTATGCTAAAATGGGAGTTTGTGAACAAGGTATGGACATCAATAAAAGAATAGTGGTTCATGGTGAAAGTATTCCTCTCTAACCAATAAGATCATTCATTCCTAACAACTACCATCACCAATTCAATTTTTTTACAAGTTTGAACATAAGGGTGTGTTAGAATTCTTTACAGTAACTAAGGAGGGGGGGGGTGTGGGTGAATCAGTTACTCAAGGTCCAATAAAACTTTTCTCTTATCCTAGTGAGCCCATTAAACATTCATACATCCAAGCTTATCATTCTAAACTTGCAGGTTATTGATAAATCAACATGCAATAATAAAACATGAAAGATCAACACATAACAAAGTGATTTACGTGGAAACCCAATTTGGGAAAAACCACCAGTAACATGCTACCTTGTTTCTCACTCATCTGAAGTGATGCCTTGTGAAAGGCTACAACACACACTATTAAATGTGGCCCGGTTAAGGGATTTCATTCACCTTGGTAGGAGTGAGCCTAGTTAAAGGACTTTAAAACATTCACTTGGAATTCCACCCTATTAAAGGATTTTCAAATGGGTATTAAACCAACCTCAGTACTTGGATTTTATAAGAAATTGTCTTACGAACAAATAGAAGGTTTGACATTAGTGACAAAACAATGATTGAAACATACTTCTTCAACAATCTAACTAATTCATCAATAATCTTTTCAATCAAATTCCAACAGGGTGGACATCAAGAAGATATATTGTGTTTCTTTCTTATGAAATGGTGGAAGATTGGAATCATACTTTAGTTCATAATGATCCAAATTATACATTAGGCTGAAGTTTTAAAATTAGAACAATTCATAATGAAATTGGGTTAAACTTGTATAATTAGAATATTTCATAATAATTGAATCATTCTAAGTATGATTCCCAACCTTTAACTATTCCAATTATGAACTAATAGTTCATAACAAAATTTTGTTATGAACTTTTATGGACCTAATGTAATTGGGTTGAACTCTATTATGAACTATTCTAATCATACTTTAGTTCGTACATTGCAATATTGTTATGAACTATTCTAATCATACTCTAGTTTGTACATTGCGATATTGTTATGAACTATTCTAATAGTTAGCCTAATATAATTGGGTTGAACTTTATTATGAACTATTCTTATCATACTTAATTTAGTTTGTACATTTCAATATTGTTATGAACTATTCTAATAGTCATCCTAATGTAATTGAGATTATATTGTCTTAGAATTTAACTACAAAACCTTGATGATCTTTCAAGATATTCTATTGCACAAGTATCTTCTTCACCTTTTTTCTTCTTTTATAAATAGAAATCATAAATTTAGATTACATAAGGTTATATAGAGGCTTCAACATAGATTATGATACTATTATCACATAATTTGTTGACCCAATAAGTAGTAATAAAATTTTTAATTATATAAAAAAATTCAATAATAGTTTAATTTTTATACTCTTTTATATCATTAACTAAAATAAGGACGTGTTTATTTTACAACTTTTTTGTGTAATCACAAGCCTCGTCACCTTGATCAGGGTATTTAAGGTGGACCAAGTGATGCCCATGTTCTATCCCCAACTTGTGTTTTCCACTGAATATATAGGATGAATGTTAGATGTCAACAATAAATTTAGAGTTATTAGTTTAAGGTATGTTTCTCTCCTCATTATTGATATTTTACATCTCTTTATTATCCATTTTAGACTTTATTGGTTTAT
>CM053786.1:912173414-912185914 GCA_028749045.1 Cupressus sempervirens | reverse complement strand
ATGGATATCTTTAACAATCTTTAAGCATGCATATAAGATTAAATTGAAAAGTAAACATAATAGTAATACAATTAAACTTATAACACCAATATTTATTAACTAGGGAAACCCTAGCCAAAGAAAAACCCCAATGGGGATGGTACCCACAAAATGATCCACTAATCAAAAGTACCTTGTGAAAGATATTGACCTTGTTAGGAGTCTATTACATCCAAATAGTGTATATGTCCTTGTCAGAAGCTGTTTAATAATTATAAAAGTAGCAAGCTAAGCCCACTTCTCAAACATGCATATACAATGATATATTTTGTACAAAAAAAGAATAAATGCCAAAAATCTTTCTTACCATGCTGGTATCTTCACTAATTGATTTGTCCTTTGTGGCTCTCTTCACAAAATTGATCATACAAATTTATACTTCCATATAGTCATCAGGTTCACATCAATTCTGATCATTTAAAGTGTGCATCACAACATTATAACATTACATTACAATGCAACACTTATTTCAAATAAAAAGTGTCTTCTTTATACTCAACTGCTTAACCAATTGGCATTCATTTCCTTGCACATTCCCCAAAATTTAAAATTACTTTTTTCCAAGTGAGTGTTAACATCTAGGATGTCGTCCTAACCTTGTTAAGTCATTTTTTTGATGAACTAAAACAATCCCTTAACCAAAATGCCTTTACTCTATTATCTTTCATGTGCTGCCTCTTGAACCCATACCTGTAGAACTCGCCATAACTTTTTCTATAGATCCAATATTATTAGGTGCTATTAGAAATGTTCTTTTTACATTATAGCCTTTCTTCCCTCAACTACACATAACATCATCTACTTTTAATAAACCATGCTAAACCAAAATACATGATTGTTCACTATTTTCCTAAATTATACTTAGATAGTTTTCTAAGTTCAATAATCCAAAACTTAATCTGATATTTTTCCTTCTTCATAGTAGGTATATGTCTCCATAAATGAGAACCCTATGCCATCCTTACATATTATCCTAGCCAAATCTCCAACAATCTCCCCCTTTGGCATTGACGACAACATGTGGGAAAATTGGCTAAGTCTCAAATTATTCAAAATTTCAAAATTTGTGAAGTTCTTCACATGGCCAAATAAAATTTGCAAAATATGGATCATTTCATATATTTACCATCTATACATATTTTACTCCCCCTTTCACTATACTTTATCCTACTTGTAACTCCTTATAGTAAAGTATATCTTATACTACCCTGCCTTTGACATTAATGGAAAAGGTGAGACAAAATCTATACACATGTCAAAAAAATTGTTACCTTATCTAAGATCAAACTTGCTTACCATTTATGAGTGTCATGCACTCTCCAAAGTTTCTCTTCAAGTTAGTGAGTTTTTTGTCCCAATTTTCGTTAACTGCCTCTGATATGTTGATTAGCATGCATAAGTCATAGGATGCTAATTCCACTGCATTTAAATCAAAGTAAACAAATGTGGTGAAGCAATCCTTTGTGTTAGTACATTCCTTAAGTTGTCTTTTTCTAGGGTCAATTGTCAAGGTAAGGTGTTCCCTTAACAATGAAAATTTATTTATGGTTCTCTCATTTCTCAACACAATCAATATGAGCTCATCATGTACACTATTGATTCTAGCTTCCAAATATATTATCTGTGTATTTGGATTCTATAATTCATCCACAATGCTTTTCAATTTAGCTTCATTTTCTTTGATATCTCCTTCAATGTTTTTTTTTGTACTCAAAAGATAAAGTACATTTTCTGGATATAAGTCCTTTCCTTCTTGAAAACATTTCCTCAATACCTTGATACAAGTATCAAGAAGTGATAAATCACTTGTGTTATTTTTGTAGCAGTGCTAAATATATTAGCATCATTTGTGGCCTAAGCTTTTATTGCTGCAACTTCAACCAATGTAGAAAATTTTCCATCAAATTATGTCATTGTCTTTTCTACTCTCTTCTATGTATTTGGTTCATCTACCTGTATTTGAGAAATATCTTGCATTTTACTTGTCACTTTATCTAGTGTGTCCAAGGCACTCTTGCTCATCTTACCAGATTCTTCTACAATCTTATTGAGTGAGAGTGTTGTTAGCTACATATAATTCTATATCCCCATGTTATCCTAAAACATCTTGGTAACATCCTATGGTAATCCTATGATTAGTGCTTTAAGAGGGGATCTTGAAGAACTAGCTTGTGTAAGTTCAACTTCCCTAGCAAGTGTTTCCACAACTATTATCTATCTTTCTTCTACTATAGGTACTTGTTGACTGGTGGTTAAGATGTCAGCTTCTCCATTTGAGTATTCTATTTTGGCTCTTTTTCTGATTTTTCTTTTGCTTTCTTTTCTCCTTCTTTTTCAGTTTGTACTATTGCTTTCTTTTCTTCTTCCCTTTCTATCTTTTTAAGAGATATTGTTCTTTTCATAGTTTCTTCAACAATGTTTAACCAATTTGTAGTATAATCAAATTTTGTGCTCATAGGGGTAGGTGTCAGAGAGAATTTCATGGGTGTTACCTGATTACGCTCAATAATAGAATCCTATTTTCTCTTATTTTCTTCATCATCTTTTGAGCTAGTATAGTCTTCAATGTACACTTTCTCCAAATTTCCAACTGCATCTTTCTTCTATTCTATCAAGGGACTAACTTGAATATTTGCAAAGGGTTCTTCACTAGTATCAATAGTGATAGGAGCTTCCCCTATCACCATGGTGTCATCTTCTTTACTTGGTGCATCTCTTGTGTCCATGTTTGTATCATCATGTTCTTCTTCTGCTCCTTCTGTAATAAGTGTAGAATCTATCATTACTTTTATTACTACTTCTTCAGTCTCTTTTATTATCTTGTCATACACACCTCCCATCAATAATATTGATCTTCTTTTGTTTCTCAACAAAAATGTAATTTTCTTCAAGATTTCTTCTTTTTCTTCATCGCTTTTGATGTCACATAATTTCATGATTGCATGTCCTCTTATTTTCTTATCCTCTTCCTTTGTTCAAGGCTTCTTTTCAATCAATATATTATATAGGTCCTTTGGAATGTTCCCATGAATATGAATAAAAAATTTCTTGAAATCTATCATATGTCTTATCAACATTCTCTGGAAGTTGCCTCTTTTCCAAATGGTCATAAAGATCATAGTACTTGTTTACTTGAGTTAGATTACCATCCTTAATTATTATTTGATTCATTCAACCAATTTTAGTATTCCAAATCTTTCTCTTTTTTCACTACTTTTTGCTTCTTGTTGTTGATCCCTAAGTCATGTTGTCTATCTATGTCAAACACTTAGTCATATATTTGGTAGCATTGGTTGGTCATCACTACAACTGTGCCATCTTATATAGACTGAGTATTGTAACTATAATTGTATATATTTCATGTATGAATTGAGCATTAGTGATTGTTGAGCAAGTCTATGTTCATTGAGTACTCCAATAGATGTTGAGTCATCCAAAATATAGTTCATGCCAATCGTATACATGCCAAGTCACATAGTATAACCTAAGTCAATACATGCCAAGTGACAACATTGCAAAATGGTCATGACTAAGCACCAGAATGTTCAAGTTCTGAGTAAGACAATTTTGATATAATTATTTGGAATGGTACAAACATTGAGGTAAACCATTTTTTCTGATTTGTAGATGTATTTTTTTATTCAAGGAGTCAATTATGGAGGTGATCACACATTTTGTTATGGATCATTAATCCTTATGCAAGGTGATTAGCCAATCATTAAAATGGAAGGGCTAATTAGAGAGAGAGAGAGAGATTTGGATCATTGATCTTGATCTAGAACCTTCATTAAATAGTTATAAGAGGAGGATCTAAACCATAATCTTAAATGGCGTGCAAGAAAGATTATGAGTTTGGATGCTAGAGGTGAAGTGTTACGGCAAACTATAGTGACTGAACAAAGTAGTGAAGGAAAAATTATAGATATATAAAATTGGAGATTGGATCAAATATTGTAAAGAGGAGATCCATTATCAATATTTGAATTGAAAACTAAAGGATCAAGTACCGATATGTTCTAGCAAGTATTTTAGGGTAAATATCTTAATAGAGCAGTCCTAACAGACCTTTGTAAATCTCCTAACATAATGCTTCCTTATTTGTAAGTTTTAAATCCTTTAACCAACGTAGAATGAATAAGTCTTGTAAGCTCTTACTAGGGAAGACACCTCACATGGTAAATCATCAAAGGTGATCACAATTGTAGCCCTAATAGGAAAACTTTATTCCTGTAGTAGTGAAGATTTGTGGGTGTCATCCCTACCTCAATTTTACCTTCATCTTGGAGGTTTCCAAGTGACCAAAAAAATTATGTTATGTGTTGATAATTTTCTCACATGTTTCATAGATGTGATTATTTGTTAGATCTGATACATCATTTCAGTAAATGTTTATGTGATTTATGTTATTGTTAAGATAAGGGTTTAAGGTGAAAGATATCATATGTATTAAGTGTTGAAGTGAGTAAATTTTTATAGATCCTAATTCACCCCCTCTTAGTATCTAACTTTCCCAATAGACTTCTGACACTTGTGATTGTGGTTGTGGTGGAGAAACTCATCCTCTCATAATTATTAGCATACTTGCCTTCTTTGTTGTGGCCTTCTTTCCCTCATAAGAGATTATTACTTTTGGTTTCTTGCTGGGTCCTGGACTAGTTTCCATTTCCTTAATCCTTTTTTATCTTTTTGGTGAAATTTATTCCTTTTTCTCTTCCTCCTTTTCTACCTTGATATATGCAAGTGTCACTATTGGTGTGGTTCTTGTAGATCTCCTTGACATTGTGGGTGGCCTGATTTCACTTATTACTATCATATCCTCCTCTTTTTTTTCTTCAACTATTGTAGGGATAACACTAATAGGTGCTACTTGAGTAGGTTCTACTAATGGTGGATTATTTGGTGCAAAAGATAAAGGTTTTACTAAAAATATGTTTCTCTAGCCTGCTATCTTCATCTCTACTGTGAATTTTTTTACTTTTACATATTCTTCATGAGTCATGACTTTTTCCTTGAGCATCATTTTCACAACTCTTTTCACCGATTTCTTGGTTTCCTTTGATGTATGTAACTCTAATGCTTCAACCATTCTTTCTTTAGTTGTTCCCCATTTCTTACATTCATCATCAACATGTTCTTTTAAAAATTTAGTTGCATACTCAATAATCTCTATCTATATCACTTCATATCCCAAAAGATCAACATACATACCTCTAGGTACAATTGCCTCCATATAAGTCTTATTAGTCTCAACCATGAAATATATCTACTTCTTAAATATGTCTACAACTGACTTAGGAATCCTAATCCTATTCTTCATTTTAGTTTGGAACAATCCTATAAAATGTTTATTATCATGATCACATAATCCTCAGTTGTCTTCCTATAGAAATAACTCACTAATTCCATTTAACACTTCCCTAATTTCCATTCTGATTCAGGCATATTTGGGAATCTTTTCATAACATGGAAGAATAGGTATGTAATTAGTGATCCAAATTTAAAAATTACATATTTGATCTTTTTAATCCTTTCCAAGTTGTCAAATTGTTTCTTCTTTGAAATTTCACATAAGTTTACTTCAATTCTATCAAAACACATCTTGTATGTTGCATTAATGAATCCTACAAAGTCTTAATGTTCTCTAGAATTAGAACTCATTTTGTATGCTAATATTTTCTCACAAATATCACATCATCATGTTTAAGTAGACTTAGCATCATGGCTCTACCATTCCATTTTGTCTTGGTGTTTGTTTGCACTATTTTCTTTAGAGCACTTATGACTTCAACTACTTGGTTTCCTAACCAAAATTTATTGTCATGTATTCTTCTTAGTATGACTCTAGCTCAATCTTCATTGTCAAATTCATGGCGGAATAGAAACAATCCAATTTTCAGTTGACCTAAGTGGTTGAATTGATCCTTGAAACACATTTATTTCTTGTCATTTTTTTTCAAATTCCTTTCCAATGTTACTATCACCTAGGGTTTCAAACTTATAGTGGATATAAGATTGTACATCTTCAATTATTATTGCTCTATCTTGTATTTGGGAGAATGCCCCAACGGGGTCATCTGCCAATTGTGTAATTGAGCTTCTTTTGAACTTATATCTAGGTTTCTCCATTATATCACGAAATAAAGATTGATGCATTCTTACAAATTTCAAATAATTTACTAGTTAATATAGATAAATACCTTTAAATCATGGATTTAGGGCTTTTAGCATAAAATCATCTAAGTCACTTTCCAAAAACTCCAATTCTTCCTCAATTCGCTATTCAATCTCCTCCACAAAATTTTCTTGGATCACAATAATAGAATGAAAGCTCCTTTTGTTGACTCAAGTCCTTTTTGTTGGAAACAATTGACTAATTGTCTATTGTCTTTGATGTTACACAAAATGTCATATCATTGCTAGTTAGTGTATGCTGAGCTCACGTAGGTGATGAAGATAGTTTCTTGTGTTTCTTGAGCATTCCAAAGTTTTCCAGTTAAGATGGTAGTGTCTATCGAGTTCACTCAATCACCAAAGCAAAGTTTGCAAAAGTTGAGTTTTAACTGAGCATACTTGGTTAATGAAGTAAATGTTGGATGGAACCAGTATTAACTGAGCTTACTTGGTTACCAAAGGAACTTTGTGAATATGCAATGTTAAAAAAGTTCACTTAGTTAACACATGAAAATTGTTTCTGAGTTAGTGTCTACTAAGCATGGTCAACTAATGAAGGATTTTCTTGTTTTGGTATATTGAGTTCAATTTATTTAGTTGTTGGTTCTGGTCAACTGAGGAGATGAATATTAAGTATTATAATTTGTATTCAAGCTGACTTGACAATGTGTAAGATATAAATATAAGGTCAAGTTCAAGAATTGAAGAAGAAGAAGAAGTGGAAGTGAATAGAAGATTTGATGATGCTTAGAGGAAACAAATTAGAAGGATAAGTATAATATCTTTGTTGAGCTGCAAAGATACATTCAATCAGGAAGGATCAAGTATACAAGATAGAATTGAGATCTGTAATCAACAATTTAGTTGCATTATAAATTAGGTCATCTCATTGTTACTCTCTAACCATTGTAGTAGTGATCTAAATCTTTTAACTGAGTTGGCTTAACAACTATTTGTAAATCCTCTAACAAGGTGGCATTTCTAATTGAATTTTCTAAAGACCTCTAACTAGGCCACTCCTAATAGGGTGATTAAATCCTCTAACAAGGTCACACCTAACAATGTGTTTTGTAACCTTTAACCAAGTTGGCTCCTAACAGGGCTCACTTGAGAAGAGTGAAAATCAATAACTAGTTGTAATTGGTGGTTTTTCCCAAATTGGGCTTCCACGTTAAATCTTGGTGTCACTTGTGTTCATGCTATTTATTTTATATGTATGAAACTAAGTAAGATTAATCATAGATAATATCTTAAAGATTTCATGTTAAGCAGTTATTGAGTTATTTCAGTGTTACCGAGTTACAATATAATTTAGTTTATATAGAGTATTGATTTGTACTGACTTTTAAGGGATCTAGGATTTATTTTTGTAGTAACTGATTCACCCCTCCACTCTCAATTACTTCTCTTATATTTCCAACAATTGGTATTAGATCTTTTGGTGCTTGCAGAAAATGTTTCGAGGACCTAAGCTAAAGATCAAGATGTCTTACAAAAGAGAGATTCCAAAGTTGAACAATGATAACTTCAAGGCATGAAAAGAATTCATGAGGCTACACTTGGTAACCATTGGAGATACAGGGCTAAATAATCTAGACAATGAATACAAGGCTCCTACTAGAACTATGACTATTGAAGAAATTGTAGAGAAGAGGAGTCATAATATCACGATGATTGATATTGCTTCATCTCTCAACTATGTTGAATTTGATGAAGTCAAAGATTGTGGATTTGCTCATGAAATGTGGACCAAATTGAATGATATCTATGGAGGAGATGAAAATGTAAGGAGAGCCAAAGATGAAAGTCTTAGACAATAGTTTGATCAGATGAAAATACTACAAAATATGTTGATAGAATCAAAGCTATTGTCACATCAAAGCCTTTAGTAGAACAATTGATGATGTAAAAATGATAAGCAAGGTACTTAGAACCCTTCTTCCTATCTATACAATTAGAGTGTCTTCTATTCAAGAGATGAGATGTAATCCAAATCATTCTATAACTTTAGATGCTCTATTTGGAAGATTGACATCATTTGAACTAGACAACTATGATAATTATACTCCTAGTACTAGCAATCTTGAGTCTATATTTAAAGCTAAGATATCACTCAAGAAGAAAGCTAAAATGTCTAAAAGAAAAAAATCTGAAAGTGAAGATGAAGATAGTTCTGACAGTGATTTTGAAGCCATTGAAGCATTGCTTGCAATAATGTATCCCAAAGGAAAAGGAAAGTATAAAGGTAAGATTCCTTTAATATGTTTTTCTTGTGAAGAAGTTGGACACATTGCTGCAAGGTGCCCAAACAGAGAAGATAAAGATGAAAAGAAGCATAGTAAGTTCAAAGGCAAGAAGAATTTTAAGAACTTTAAGGACTATGTAGACAAAGGTAAGAAATCTTGTTTTATTGGTAAAGATTTAGATAGTAGTGAAGATGATGAGATGGTTTACATTGCTATAAAAGATGAATTTGATGATGAAGGAGATAAAATGGCACTTATCTCTCATGTTAGAAAAAATGATACATGGATTATTGATAGTGGTTTTTCCCATCATATGACAGGTGATACATTTTTTTTTGAACACATGGAACATTATGATGGTGGTAGTGTGAGATTTGGAAATAATGAACCTTTTTGAATAAAGGAAAAATGTTGTATGTCATTAACCAATGAACTCAAACGTGACAATGCTTATTGGGTTCAAGGACTAAAGCATAATCTATTGAGTGTGGCATAGTTAAATAACATTGGATTCAAGGTAGAATTCTTGAATGGGAAGGTCAAACTGCTAGATGGAAAGGGAAATCTAGTTGGGTTTGACAAACAAACAAAAGGTAACCTATTCTACCTAGATCTCAGTGAAAGTTCATGTTTTATTGCTCAAGTAGAAGAAAGCTAGTTATGGCATAAAAGATTGTGTCATGTGAACTTTGATAATCTTGTTAAGATAAGTAGAAATAGAAGAGTAAGAGGTATTCCTAGTTTGAGAAAACTTGATATATGGTCTATGCAAAAACTGTCAAATTGGTAAAATGGGCAAGACAAGTTTTAGAAGCAAAGACTATCATTCAGAAGAAGTCTTGGAGCTAGTACATACAAACTTATGTGAACCTATTGGAATAGAGAGCTACAATGGAGATAAGTATTTTAATTTTTTTGTTTGATGATTGTTCTAGAATGATGACTATAATGTATCCGAAAGAAAAATTTGAAGCTTTTCAAAAGTTTAAGTGGTATTTAACAAGAGTAGAAAAAGAAACTAGAAAGAAGCTAAATTTTTTGAGATCGAACAAAGGTGGTGAATTCATTTCCAATGAGTTCAATGAATTTTGCATTGAGAAAGGAATTGAGAGACAAATATTAGCCCTTGGTACACCTCAAAATAATGGTATAGCTAAAAGAAGGAATAGATCTATCATGGATTGTGCAAGAACCTTGATGATAGAAAAGAGTGTTATAATCAAATATTGGAAGGAAGTAATTAGTAAAGCGGTACATACCTTGAATAAAGTACAATTGAAGAAAGACTCAAATCAAAATCCTTATGAAATATGGTATGGCTAAAAACCCAATGTAAGTTACTTGAAAGTATTTGGTAGAAAATGTTATAGCTTGAAAGAATTGAGGAAAGGTAAATTTGATGTCAAAGGTGATGAAGGCATATTTCTAGGATACACCTGCAGAAGTAAAGCATACAAGTGTTTGAATATAACTACTCATAAGATCATAGAAAATGCACATGTGAGGATTGATGAATTTTCAAAAAAGAGTGAAGAGGAAAGAAACAAAGAACCTAAGGATTATAGAAAGTTTGTTTATTATGAGCCTGATATGGTACCAAATTAATCTGGAAGTCAGGAGGCCTCACCTCCCAAGTCCCCAAAATCTCCAAAAGCTATTGAGTTACAACCAGTGTAACCTAAGTCATAGTTTGAAGAACCTGAGTCATAGTCAGACGCTACTGAGCTAGTGCTTGAGCAAATCGAGTCAAGTGGACCCGAGTCATAGATAGTGGGACTTGAACTTAACATAGAAGACCATGAAGAGGTTAATGGAACATGTTCTAAACCCAAAGTACCTATGTTAGCTAGATATGTTAGAAAACATCATGCACTTGATCATATTATTGGATACAAGTCAGATGGAACAATGACAAGAAACAAATCTAAAGGTACATGTTTTCTTGCTAAATTTGAACCTAGAAATGTTAAAGATGCTTTGGGTAATGAAAGTTGGATTGAAGCTATGAATGAAGAAATAGAATAGATAGAGAATAATAAGACTTGGACTCTTGTTCCTAGACCCAAGGATAAAAATGTAATTGGTACAAAGTGGGTATTCAAAAATAAGCTAAATGAAGATGGAGAAGTTTCAAGAAACAAAACAAGGTTAGTTTGTAAAGGTTATTCTCAAGAAGAAGGTATTGATTATGGTGAAACTTTTGCTCCTGTTGCAAGATTAGAAGGTGTTAGGACTTTACTAGCATATGTCATATACAGAGGATTTAAAGTTTATCAAATGGATGTGAAATATGCATTCTTGAATGGAATTCTTGGTGAGGAAGTCTACATTGAACAACCTGAAGGTTTTGTAGATCCTAGCAAAAGAGACATGGTCTATAAATTGCACAAAGCTTTGTATGGTCTCATGCAAGGTCCCGGAGCTTGGTATGAAAGACTTCATAACTACTTGATAAAGGTTGGTTTTCAAAGAATAAATGATAACAATAGTCTATATATTAAAGAAGGACCAGATAAGAAGATTGTGTTGGTAGAAATATTTGTGGATGACACTATATTTATAGGAAATGATGACTTGTGCAAGGCATTTTCAGTAGAGATGAGTAAAAAATTTGAGATGTCCATGTTTGGAGAGATAAAATTCTTTGTTGGATTGCAAATCCAACAGAAGAAAGATGGTATCTACATTACTCAATCCAAATATATCAAGGAGATACTGAAGAAGTTTGGGATGGAAGTCTTGAAACCTGTTGGAACATGTATGTCTACTAGACATGAGCTTTCCAAAAATGATGATTCCAAAGAAGTAGATCAAACCACATACAGATCAATGATTAAAAAATTGTAATATGTAGTGTACACAAGGCCTGATATTGCATTAGCCGTTGGTATGGTGACAAGATTCTCAACACATCCTAAATAAAATCACATAATGACAATCAAGAGAATCATGAGATATCTGAAAGATATTGAAGAATATGTTTTATGGTACAAAAAGGGAGGCAACTTGGATTTGAAAGCATTCACAGATGCTAATTGAGTAGGAAGTGTTGATGATAGAAAAAACACAAGTGGTGGAGCATTCTTTCTTGGTAAAAGACTAGTATTTGGACAAACAAAAAGCAAAATTGTATTTCTTAGCCTACAATAGAGGCATAATATGTGGCAGCAATAGTAAATTGTTCTAATATTATTTGGTTCAAGCAATTGTTGGTAGGTATGAAGATAGAGATCAAGGATCCAGTGGTTATCTTCTATGATAACACTGGTGTAATCAATATATCAAAGAATCCTATATTGCATACCAAAACCAAGCACATTGTTATAAAATATAATTTTTTGAGATAATTTGTACAAGAAAAAGAGGTAAGATTGGAATATGTGAATAAAAAAGAGAAAATTACAAATATATTCACTAAGACATTACCTAAGGATGCATTTTTGTATCTAAGAGGTAAGTTGGGAGTCATTTCCCTATCTAAAACTTACTAAATGCAGTTTAGTGATGCATCAACTAGAGCATGTTGAAGATCAGACAGTTGATGCAATATTGAGTAAGGCACACTACAAATGAATTAGTATATAAGGTACATTAATATTCACTGAATATTGTCTTTGGCATAAGATGTCAAAGAGGGAGAGTTTGGTTGTCATATCAAAAGAAATTTTGTTTGGTGATGTCAAAGAGGAAGAACTTGGTTTGATATCAAAGGAGAGTTTGCTATAAGAAAAAGATGTTGCAGGTAGAGTTTTGTTGACAGAGGGAGAGACTAAAGGAAGAGGGAGTTTGCATTGATACAGGGAGTTGAGTTCTCATGTATGAGAATCATAATGAAACTAAGGATATGTTTCTTACTTTATTCTTGCTTTGAAAATTTCATTGTATTATGACATGTTGTGTTGCCATCAATGCCAAAGAGGGAGATTGTTCAAAGTAATTGATTAATTGTGTATTATCTTTGATGTTACACAAAATGTCATATCATTTCCAATTAGTGTATGCCAAACTCACTTGGGTGATGAAGATAGTTTCCTATGTTTGCCA
>CM053786.1:912003414-912168414 GCA_028749045.1 Cupressus sempervirens | reverse complement strand
AGAAAACTAAGAAGAGAGCAAGAAATTCAGTCAGTAAGATTGTGTGAAGTCATGGAAGAGAAAAAAAAGATAAAAGAAGAGATGGAAGAAAAGAACAATGAAATTCAACACCTATCCCTTCAACAGATAGACTTCATTTATCAGCTCACCAATGCAAATGAAGAAATCATGAATCTAAGATCAAAGATTGAAAGACTGTAGAATGATCTCAACATTGAAAGGAAAACCAATGAGAGGATAATGAAATCTCAAGTAGATATGAATCAATTGAATGAACAAATCCATTACAAACAAAAGGGAAAATGATGCGGGGAGCTCCTCTTAATACCATAAACTCATAACATAAACATAGAAACAACAAAAATGTGAGAACAAAATATGGACTTCTTATTTGCACCGCAAATGCGAAATTATAGAATTCATAAGTACAATATGCTAACCCACATGGGTGCATTTAGTACAATAATTTGTAAGACAAGCTGTGAATTATCAACTAGAGCTGTGCTAGACAATGTTTGGGCCTTTCTTAAATAGGTAGCTTTATGCTGCTCGAGAAGGTTCTAGATGCTCAAACTTAATACCTAGGGCTGACACAACCTAATAATACACATAGAGTCGGCCAATTAAATCTTTGACAAATTATTTTAGAAATTTCAGTAGCCCAACTTCTAAAGGCCATAACTCACGAACCGTTGCTCCAATGGGCTATTATAACCACTTTTCAAAAATGCCAGCTAGTAATCTATAGGATTAGAATGATGCTAGTGCCCTTCTATTGAAGTTTTAGACCTCATTTGGGCAATCTAAGGCCTCCAACGGTGAGCTTGAAGATTTTTTTGCAAATTTTTCCATCGAAAATTCGCAATAATGTCTTTGATACTAATGCTTGAGCAATGAGATTTTTATGGTAGGCTTACAACTCTAAAATGAACCCTAGTATAGAAAATGAGAACATTCCAGGCTCGTATGATAAACTTACTAAAAATAGTAAGTTATCAACCACCTTGTCTACTAGTCCTTATTAAAATAGAAAAGACTGAAAATAAAATATTTTTGGGTGATGCAAGATTGCCCTTGCACCTAGGATGCTCCTGCATTAGAAAAGTAGGAATTGGATATGTGGAAGAAGGTGAATCATCCAAGCAAAGAGCTCAAAGAAATCAAAGACCTACATACAATCATTGTGGTAAGATAGGTCATACATCAAACAAATGTTGGAGCACTAGAAAAAGTAAATTCAATGGAAAGTGCTACAATTGCAATCAACATGGTCATAGGGAAAATGAATGCAAAGAGAAACCTAAGTTTGAAGGAAAATATCATAAATGTAAGAAGCATGGGCACAAATTCTTAGAATGCAAAACTAAGATATTGAACCCAGTAGAATAGATTGTGAAAGCTATATTTGGTTAGGACTATAACACTTGGTGCAGATGTCATTGTTGTGGAGAATTTAGACACACTGGAATGAATTGTTTAAAACATCATATGAGGACAAGAGACATTACCAAAAGATGTTTTATTTGTACAGAGCTTGGTCATCTTGCCAATAATTGTATGAATATTGGAAGAATTGAAGATGAAAAGAAGGCAAAAGCTGATAACATCATAAAAAAAATGAGACAACAATGGGTTCCAAAATCTTTTGAGAATACAAGTTTGAGCAATGATGAACAAGCCACTCAAGAATTCGGTGACTCCACCATTTCCACTTGATCTCTCATAGGAGAATTGAACTAGGATTCTAAAGAAAATATCTCATGTTAGTTCCAGTCAGCAAAATGAAAGATCCAAACCAACATTCAAGATGCAAAGGGATCACTGAGTAAATAGATGCTAGTCTTTACCAAGAATGGTTAGGTTGCAAACCTTATCGGGCGAGGTTGGGAGTAACTAAGTTCTGTGTGGTTATCAAGTCATGGAAGACTCTATTGAGAATTCAATGCAAGTGAAGTGGATGATAGAATATTACTTGTATTCTCAGTTGTGTGCACAATGGTTAGCTATGGTTAGAACAACCTATTTTGATAATCAAGTAGATGATCCATAAGATCACTAGTCTTCCCATGTTGACAAAAGCAAAAATGATCAAAACGCTAAGTTAGGTTGAATTGGAGAAGAAAACCCTTGCTGAGTGGGATGGAAAGGGAATGAAGATTAGCTATGTTACTAACATGTAACTCAAGTTTGGGATACATGTAATCACTCGCAAGATCTACAACTTGAGCAGATTGAACAACATGTCATGTGAAGCAGTGGATTTGGCATATAAAGAGGTCAAGAATAACCTGTCACTTGAGCTTGCCAAGTTGATGCTGAATTAGTTCAACAAGAACATGGATAGTATAAGAATTTCCAAGAACAATCCATGTAAGTTTAGTTCACTTTTGACTTGTTTATTTTTCTATGTGCAAAAGTTCTTCCCATCTAAAGGTACAATAGTTTGGAGAAAGGATGTACCTATTCTTTATTAGATTAATGAGTATATAGTTGAAATGGGAGAGAACTATGCAAATATTATGGACAACTACTTTGATGCATTCAAAGAGAAGATTTGGTTCATGGTTGATAGTGATAAAGTACATATTCAGGCAATCAGACCAAGGATAGTATGGGTAAAACCTCTTGGCTATGAGGTAAACATAGATGAAACCGAATACATTATTGAGGCATTGATTAATGAGCCTATTGATCCTAAAGCTGCATACTTTAGCACTTATGATGAGGCAAAGGCTAGAATAGAACTTGAAATCAAACTCCCTCAGGTAGTCAACAAAGGAAAGAAGAGAATTGAAAAAGTGAAAAATAGTTCCACTCTTCTATTGATCGAAGGCAAAGGAGATGCTATTGAGGATGAAGAAGCAGAAGATGAAGATAAGTCAAAGGATGAAGAACCACTAAAGAAGAAAGATAAGGCAATTATTACCAAGCTTTCCAAGACATCTACTATTGTGTTTACAAGAAGATCATCTAGGAAGAAAGAAAATAAAGGAGGAGATGTAATCTTTAAAAGGCCTCCACCTACTTTTGAGGAAAGGATGAAAGAATTAGAATCAAGATTTGGCATAATAAATTTCAAGGCACTAAAGTATGAAACTAGGATTGCAGAAGAGAAAAGGAAAATAGAACATGTGTTAATATCAAAAATGGGTAAATGGAAGTATTCTCTAGACTAGCTTGTTCAACAACTTCCAAGTGATCTAATGGAGAAGATCAAGGCAAGATGGGAGAATTCCATGAAAAATGAATTAGAAATATATGAGTAGACCTTGAGGCAACTCATGCCAAGTTTAGATGACAAGGAGGTAAAGGAATCTTTGAAGAAAAATGAAGAAAAGCTTACTTTGAGATCCAACACTTGTCTTATATTGTTGAATGACATTTAACATGTGGTAAGGAACACTACAAATGCATGGAAGAACATTTATCTTCTTCAGAAGCTAAGTGATTTTGTTGTCAATGTTAGTGACAAGGATGAAGGTGATGATGAACAAGAAAAGGATAAGGAAATTGATAATGAAGTCACACATTTTGATAATGTAGATGATGATGAAGAGGAACAGAGGTAGAAAGCTACCAAGGAAGATGTACAAGATACTGAGGAGACTAATCCAATAAAAATTAAAACAACAGTCATAGCCTCACTTCCTCATTCTCCAAGAAAAGCACTAAAAACATCAAGTCAAAGAAAGCTTCAGCAGGATTGATTGTGAAAAACATAGTTGGCACAGGTACTCAAACAATTTTTGCACCGATCTAGCTTAGTACTTCATTGACTGAACTGACAAGTACTTCATCTACTAAGTAGCCAACACTTCCCTCATCTAGGTATTTCTACTATAGGTACTTCAGCAGTAAGTACAATATCTACAACTAGTCCTACTATTTCTACAATTGTTTCCATTCCTGACATGCAATTAATAAGTGCAAAGACAGTTGAGACCAAGTCTCAATTGAGCACAAGACTTTTGGGTAAAGGAAAAGAGAAGGAAGAAAGCATAGATCTTGATGAGGAGATTGTATTTCCAAATTGGGACATCTCTAATCTCAATCTTAATTAGATGCATGTTTTTGGAGAAATTATTCAGAAGAAAGCCAAGTAGCAAAGGCTTAGAGAAGAAAGGAACAAGGAATTTCAAATAATAGAAGATGCAAAGAATATCCTTGAAGAGGCATTAAATATAGAGGTTGATACTTCTCAACCATTTTTGAACCAATTAGCATAGGTAGTCCAAAAGTTCAATAATAATTTGAATGGACAAGAGAAATTGTTGCAAAGAGCTGAGAAGAAGTTTGAGAATAAGGTTTTGAAACTTATTGCTCAACAAATTGCTATCCAACAGGTAGAATTATCTACTATTCTAGGCTCATTGGAGATCTCTTGCAACAATGTGTCTTCTCTATTTGGTAAATTCCATGATATCTCAAATTTCACTAAGGAAATAAAAGATAAACTATCAAAGATTTATGAACATTTAAAGGAAAGTGCATAGCAATTGCAACTTGACTCGAGCTACATCTCTACCCATTACACCAAGATAAGATTCCTGACTAATATGCAGGCAAAATTGCCGAGTGAAGAGGCCAAAATAAGAGCTACATTGATTGATATATAAGGTATGATTCTCCCAAACATGGATGCATTACAAAAACACATTTCACACACTAAAAGGCTTATCCATGACAACAATTTCACCATTACAAACCGCATGATAGAATTGTCAATAGAAGTGCAAATTGCATTGCACACATGCAAGGTGTTGCAAGAGAATTGGGACAAGACATTGGCATTAATTTTAAAGGTACATTCAGATTTCTTGTCACATTTTGGCATTATTGTATAGTATATATAGCATACATCTTTGGCATTAATGTCAAAAGGGGGGAGAAGATGTATATTATAGTGAAGATGTATATGGTGTAAAAGGGAGAAGATGTACATAAAAGAGGAGAAAATTTATATATCAAATGTGAAAAGATGTATAGTATACTTTGTATTATGTATGGGGGAGCATTATAATATTATTCATGTATAGATACTCAGAGGTACATCTCTTACAATACCAATTTTGAAAAATATCGAAAAAAAGTATACTCTACCGAGTTAGAGACATAAGGTGATGGATAAAAGATGTTCTTGAACATTTTGAATTCAGTTTTGAATGATAAGTTCTTTTGTCACTAATGCCAAAGGGGGAGATTGCTGACATTTCAGTAATGTTTGTTATTAGTGACATACACTTATTTAGATTGTAAGTATCTACCGAGCACATTGTATAGTTAATAGTGTTAAGCAAGCATTTTAGTATCTACCAAGTTCAAAAATTGCTACCGAGTCCAAGGGATAGTATTCAATTTGTGCGAAGAAATTACTACCAATGTGTTGATCAAAGTATAAATCAAGCATCTCAGTGTATGCTGAGTTTATCAGTGCAAACTAAGTTGTGTAGTGCTTACCAAGTTCGCAGTTGATGTGATGTGAGTCTAGTGGTAACTGATCTACTTAGTGTCAACCAAGTGACTCAGTTTATACCAAGCTTGTAGTGATAGCATTGACCGAGCTATGCAGTGTGAATTGAGTGATTTAGTTTATATACCAAGTTTCATCATATTTTCTGAGTCACTAGTGTAGATCGAGGTCAAGACTACTTGAAAGTGATCAGTATGGATTGAGCTTCTACACCTACCAAGTGCATGACAATGTCAAGCATTAACAATGGATGTCGAGTATCAGAACCTCACCAAGCTATCCTTTAGAACTCGAGTTTGTGTAGTTGAGATGATTTTGTGATTTTTGTGTAAACTTCTATTGTGGCCAACTTTGTAATTTGTAAATTGGATTGGTATATATGTAACATATTATTTCACATCCAATAAGTAATGAATGGAATAAAAATAATAAGTAGAGAAGAGAAAATTACAAAGGCTATAATAGTATAAGGAGTAGCAAAGATTTATCTATCACAACGAGGTGATTACTATACTCAAAAGAATCTCTTTTAGCAAACCAAGTTGCAGATCAAAGATCAGCTACTGCTTCATCCTAATAGGTGGATCAATCAAATACTTTCAAAAGGCAGACTTAACAATCTTTTGTAAATCTCTTTACCAAATACATACTTCATTGTATGTTTGTAAATCCTTTTGCAAGGTGGACCTAGTAGTCCTTATTTCTCCTAGTAGGGAAAATCATCAGAAGTGATCATTGTAAGCCTTAATAGGCTAACTTTATATTGCAATACTAATGCTTGTGGATATCATCCCCACCCTAGTTTTAATTTCTATTTGGAAGGTTTTTGGGTCACTAAATTGTGTGTCATATTGTTATGAATGCTTTAATATTTTCAATTTCCCATGCATGCAATTAGATCATAATACACATGAAGGATTAATTGCTAATTAAAGATTAAGTTTTATTGGTTACTGATTCATCCCTCCCCTCTTAGTAAGTTAGCCTATCATAATATTTCTAACAATTCAATCTTTGCTTTCAACTTTTGAATGAAATCTCATGCATCTTTAAGTTTGATCTTTAAGTTGTCTCTTTCTTCTATGTTTACATAAAGTTCTTGAAGAGCTTCCTCTAGGTTCTTTTGTAATTGATCCATATCCATAGATATCTTACTCAAGATGTTAGTCCTCCTTTCAGTAATTTCTCTCTAATATTGATTGTTAGAAATAGGAAATATTGAGAGGGAGGGGGGGTGGGAAGATGAATCAATAATTTTATATTTATCCCCTTAACAATCTTTAAGCATGCATATAAGATTAAACTGAAAATTAAACATAACAATAATACAATACAACTCATAACACTATTATTTATTAACTAGGGAAAACTTGTCCAAGGGAAAACCCTGATAGGGATGGTACCCACAAAATGATCCACTAATCAAAAGTATCTTGTGAAAGATACTAACCCTGTTAGGAGACTATTACATATGTATAGTGTATTTTTCCTTGTTAGAGGACTAGGCCTTGTTAGAAGCCTCAACCTTGTTAGGAGTTTCTATTATAATTATAAAAGTAGAAAGATGAACACACTGCTCGAACATGCATTTATAATTATATATTCTATACAAAAAGGTATAGATACCAAAAACCTTTCTGACTGTGTTGTTATCTTCAATATCTAATTTGTCCTTTGTGGCCCTCTTCACAAAAATGATCATAGAACTATATAATTCCATACTGTCATCAGGTTCACATCAATTTTGATCAAATAAAGTGCACATCACAATATTATAACATTACACTACAATGCCACACTACTTTCAAACAAAAAGTGTCTTCTTTACACCCAACTACTTAACCAATTGATCTTCATTTTCTTGCACATTTCCCAAAATTCAAAATTAGTTTTTGCTAAGTGAGGGTTAACATCTAGGTTATTCGACCAACCCTATTAAGTCATTTTTTGGTGAACCAAAATAGTCCCTTAACCAAAATACCTTTACTTTTTTATCTTTACCGTTCTTCCTATTGAACTTGTACTTATAAAACTTGCCATAAATCTATTCATACATCTAATATTCTTAAGAATTGTTAGAAACATGCTTATTACATCATAACCTTTCTTCACTTAGCCATGCACAACCTCACTTGCTTCTAGCAAACCATGCTAAACCAAAATACATGACTATTTACTATTTTCATGAATTATACTTAGATAATTTTCTAAGTTCAATCATCCAAAACTTGATCTTATATTTTTCCTTCTTCATAGAAGGTATATGTTTCCATAAATGAAAACCCAATATCATCCTTAAATATTCTACTAGAAAAAAATTCAACAGGATTCTGGAGACCTTGACCTTATTTCCACTTAGAACCAAGGCATTTTGTTATGTGCCAAATGGGTTATTTGTGCTATCACTAGGGATGAAGCCTGGAAAATCCTTCACAAGCATTGCATTTCTTCTAGTTTCCTTGTCAATAGACCTACTTGGAAGGGGATTGGTTTTCAAAAATTCCTAATCATGCTTGAACTAGTACAAATTTAGGGTACTTTTTTTGTCAAAATCACTTGGAGAGCATGACGCCGAGCCATCAAGTCATAGATTCATTAGGTTGATGATGGTTTCAGGGATGGGCTCTCTACAAACCAGTATAACATGTGGTGATCTCCCCTCTTTGTGATGCAAGGGGTTCCACTTGCTAAAGTGTAGGCTGCCAGTGCACTACATTTTTTTAAATTTAGCATCAAGATTCCTAAATAAATTTATTTTCTAGAGTTACTATGAGTCTCAGAATTTGGGATGACATATAGGTCTAGTTTCATTTGACTCATCTAGATTGTCAGATGTTTGACCTATTGGTCTATGCTCTACCTCCTCACATTCTTCATTAGTTGTGTATTCAACTAGTCAAGCCATGGTGGAAGGACAAGAAGTGGTATCTTTATACTTTTTCCATTACAAGCCTAAGATGTGATACTTCTAGCTAGTGCCTCACCTATCTATGGTTGATACTCTCAACCAACATTGACACCATTAGTCTTCTTAGTGGAATTGGAGATATAGATTTAACACTATTTGGAATGCCATCACTGAGCCAAAAATTATACACTTTTCTCAGTGTGTGTTGTTCCAAGGAGTGCCTCTAGGTCCTTAGCTCAAACATCTAGGAGTTCTAGACCCTTAGTGTCCTTTTTGTGGACAACCTAAGTCCTTTTTACAAATCTTTTGGTTATGTCAAAGAGCCCAACAAAATTGGCTCTAGATACATAATTTTTTAAATCCCTTTAGGATGGAGCCTTTTTTTTGGCATATGATATTGCTAAGAGATTCACCCAAAATTCCCTTCAAGTATACCTAGATTTGGTATGATTTTAGGATGGAAACTTTGTTCACACTTTGGAAAGATAGAAATGTTGTTATTTTTATAAACAAGTTTCTTTATATAAATGTTTCTTTGTATACTAAAGCTTGCATATGTAATAATGTAATGATGCATATTCAAGGTATCCCTTGAGGTACCCCACTTGTAGGAGTTACTAAATCATTGGGGCAATGACTCTTGTATGGTCACAAAAGTGCCACTAGACTATGGTTCTAATGAAAGCATTCTACCCCATGGTTTCCATCGGGGCCACAACTCTTCTGCCCATCACTCAAGACTCCTTATTTGTAGGTTCCTCATCACTCTCCTAGTGGTGGAAATGATGGTTGGCATCATCTCTTAGCCTCCCCTTCATGGTGATTCTCTGGATGGTCCCCAGGTCCTTCTTCTGATGTTTCTCATGCTCTTGTTGTTGTTGGATTTATGTGCTAAAATTTGTTAGATGCATACTTCAACAAAATCTTTTCATGTTAGACTCATCCAAGAATGAACATGAGATTGTTCATCTTGAAATGTCTAAATAAGGTGACCTATTTCCTTCTATCCAGTTGAGGTTTGAAGGAGTTTTCTCAAAATTAAGAGCTCAATGACCATAAACCAAACTAGAAGAGAGGATCTATAAAGAAAATGGATGGATGATTAAGCTAAGATTTTTAGCATTTTTCTATGAAAATAAATGAGATTCTATATGAAATATATATTAAATCTAAGAAAGGAAAGAACCATTAATCCAACATGAATGCCATATTAATCTAGAATGAAAGTAAATAGCTAGAATGCAATAAATCTCTTGCATGCATAGATATTGAGTAGTCAAACTAATAAATTTTTTTACTCACCATCAATAACAGGTAGAAGCATTTTGAGCCAACCCCTACGAAAACCCGGTGAGCCCGCAGAGTAGGGCCACAACACTTATGCAATGAAGCCAATTGAATAAGCCCTATCATTTTATGGGCAACCCTCCATCAATCCAAGAAAAATGAATGTCTCATAATTTATAGAAAAGTTTGTAATCAATCAATGGTAGAGATCAAATCAGACGAAGGGTGGAGACTAAATGAGAGTTATGTTTGATATGGAAGTTTCTATTTGAGAGGGAGTTAACTGATTTGTTTCCCTCTTCTTTTCAAGTTAACTCAAATTTTTCATTTTCAAACTCAAAAGAATATTTTAGAGATGTTATTTGGATTATTAGTTAAATATTATCTCATATTTAAATAATTTTCTCAATTATTGAATAATTAAATTCAATAATTGAAATGCGGATATATTATCTAATTAAATGCATTTAATTCCTTTTCTATGTGTTATTTAGCTTAAAGGGGCAATTTAATTTAATTTAATACACTATAAATTTTAATTAAATTAATTAAATTAGGAGGGTTTATTAGCTAAATTAAGTTGATATTTAGGAATTAAATAAGAATATATGATTATTGTAGGTTTAGGATTTTCTAAAATTGATACTCAGATCAAGTAGAGAAATAGAACCATAAATACCTAATAAATTGGGACTTTATTGATCAATTAGAGATTAGGGTAAAATTGGTTTATTAGACTAATTTTGGGGTATTACATTTTCTCCTCTTTGAATTAATGTGCGAGTAACACATTGAGTCAAAACATTTCATGATTCTAAAGCACAAGATGAGAACCAAGATTATTTTCAAGTTTTTTTACAAGATTGAATTGATAAGAGAGAATTGATTATGAACTTGGTTGAATGAAAATAAAATCCTTAGGAGTTCAGTTGATATGAGTTGCAAGGAACTCAATACTCACCCATTGAAAAGAGTTTAGGATTATCTCTAGAATGAAGCTTAATCCTTAGTATTCTAGATAGAACACCTAGATACTTGCCCATTGAAAATAATTTAGGATCATATCCATAATAGAGCTTAATCCTAAGGAGTCTAGATAGAAAACCTAGATACATGTCCATTGAGTGATTAGGATAATCTCTAGAACACAGTTTGATCCATATGAGTCTAGATAGAATACTTAGATACCTATCCATAAAAGAAAAACTATCCCTAGAACAAGGTGTGATTCTCAAAAATTAAGATAGAACACTTATATAAGTATCCATAAAAGAAAAATCATCCTTATAATGAGGCTTGATTCTCAGAAGTCTAGATAGAACACCTAGATACTTGTCCATAAAAGTAGAATCATTTTTAGAATGAGGATTCATTATTTGGAGTCTTGATAGAACACCTAGACACATGTCCATAATAGCATAACCATCCCTAGAATGAGGCTTGATTCTTAGGAGTCTAGGTAGAACTCCCAAATACCTATCCATAAAAGAAGTACCATCCCAAGAATGAGGTTTGACTCTCAGGAGTCCAGATAGAATATGACAAGAGTTGTCATGAGCTGACCAAGGTAACTAATAGAAAGTCAATCATCTAATCAGTATATAAGGAAATGTTGGAAATATTCAAGACTATGATAAGATACTAAGAGGGGAGAGATGAATCAATAACTTCTAAAAATTCAACAATTTCAACTCTTAATCCAACAATCCAATTAGCATTTAATAAAGTACATATAATCTGATCTAATTGCATGCATAAGAAACTGAAAACATGAAAGCATTCATAACACTATGACACAAAGATTTGGTGACCTAGAAACCTTCCAAATAGAAAGTAAAATTGAGGTGAGGATGATACCAACAAACTTTAGTACTACAGTATAAAGTTAGCTTTTTAAAGCTTACATTGATCACTTCTGATGATCTTCCCTATTAGGAGCAATAAGGACTACTAGGTCCACCTTGTGAAAGGATTTACAAACATAAAATTAAGTATGCACTCATTGAAGAGATTTACAAAAGACTGTTAGGTCTACCTTGTTAAAGGATTTGACTGATCCACTTGTTAGGATGAAACAATAGACAATCTTTGATCTGTAACTTAGTTTGCTGAATGAGATTCCTTTATGTACTAGTCACCTTGCTATGATAGATCTAACTTTACTGCTCCTTATACTGCTATAACCTTTGTAATTCACTCTTTCTACTTTTCTTTGATTGCATTCACATTCACATCTTCATCATACTCACTTGGATATGATATAATTTATTATATATATACTAATCCAATTATACAAATTACAAAGTTAGCCACAATACAAGTTAACACAAATATTACAAAGTTGAGCCACATGAAGACACTCAGGTTCTGAAGACTGATTCAGTGAGGTTTTGATACTTGGCATCCACTGTCAATGCTCGACATTGTCATGCACTTGGTAGATGTAGAAGCTTAGTTCATAATAATCACTTCCAAGTAGTCTTTAACTTGGTCTGCGCTGGTGACTTAGTAGATACTATGAAATTCATCATATAAACTAAGTCTCTTGATTTACATTGTATGACTTCATAAACACTACAACTTCGAGCTCAGTATAAACTAAGTCTCTTGGTTAACACTAAGTGGCTCAGTTAACATTGGACTCACGTCACATACACTATGAACTCAATGAACACTGCACAATTCATCTTGCATTGGTAAAATCAACATGTACTAAGATGCATGGTTTACATTTCTAGTCTTCACTATAATTGTGACTACTCAGTAACCATTGAGATCTGTCCAAAGGACTTGGTAGCAACTGTAGAACTCAGTGACAACTGAAATACTTGGAAAACATGAATAGTTGTACAAAGAAGTTGGTAGCTATATATAATTTGAATAAGTGTGTGTCAATAATAAAAAACTTGACTGATATGTCAACAATCTCCCCCTTTGGCATTAGTGAGAGAAACACTAATTAACCAAAACTGAATTCAAAAAGTTTCCTGAATACCTTTTATCAATCACCTTGTGATACTAGCTCGATAGATTATACTATTTTTGAGATTTTTCAAAATTAATTTTGTAAGGTATATATTTGTACATGGTAAGGTTCTTTCATACAGTATACTATACATCTTCTTTCTATATACAACATATCTCTCTATACATATTTTACTCCCACATTGATTTTTCAACTTATTGCATGTTCTCCTCCATAATATAAGTCTTTCTCCATAAATATATCTTTCTCTGCCTTTTTGACATTAATGCCAAAGATTTATTCTATTTATTTACATAGTAACACCAAAATGAGATAAAAAAATTGAATGTACCTTGAGAATGATTGCCAAGGTGTTATCTTAATTGTCTTGTAGGACCTTACATGTGTGAAGTGCAATTTGGACTTCTGCTGACAATTCTATCATATGATCCACAATGGAGAAGTTATTTTCATGGATGAGAGTTTTTGAATGCACAATATGTTTTTGTAGTGCATCCATGATGGGAAGAATCATATTTTGTATATCTATCAATGTGGATCTAATCCTTGCCTCTTCTCTAAGCAATTTTGCTTGCATTTCTGACAAAAATCTTATCTTTTGAAAATGTGCAGAGCTTGAACTAGGGTCAAGTTGCAGATACTAAGCACTAGCTTTCAAATCTTCATCTATTTTGGATAATTTGTCCTTTATTTCTTTAGTAAACTCAGAAACATCACTTAGCTTTCCAAAAGTGATGACACATTTGTACAAGATGCTTCTAAATTGCCCAAAATGATAGAAAGTTCTACTTGAAAAATGGCTATCTGTTGAGCAATGTGCTCCAACACTTTATTATCAAACTTCTTCTCTACTTTTTGCACTAGCTTATCTTGTCCCTTAGTATCTTCATTAAATTTCTATACTACCTCTGCTAGCTGATATAAAATTGGCTGAGAAGGATTAACCTCAATACCTATGGCTTCTGCCAAAATATTCTTTGCATCTTCAATTATTTTAAATTCCTTATCTATCTCCTCTATTAGTCTTTATTGTTTAGCCTTCTTCTAGAGGAGTTCACCAAATGATTACATTTGGTTTGGAGTAAGCTTGGAAATTTCCCAATTTGGGATTACATTTTCCTCACCTAAATCAATTTCTTCCTCCAGCTCTTTTCCTTTACTAAAAACTTTTGTGCTCGATTGAACCTTGGGCTCAACCGTCCTTACACTTATTGCTTTTATACTTGAAATATAAATAATAGTAAACATGCTAGGACTGGCTATAAACACTAATATTATGCTTATTGAAGGAATATTTATAGAAATACCTTAAGAATCCAAAATTGATGTGCTCAAAACTAAAGTAGTCAAAACTGGTGTGCTCAAAACTGAAGTAGTCAACTTAGTTGTTGGAGGAAGAGTCTACAGCTTGGTAGATGAAGTGGAGGTCACTTCTATCAATGATGTGCTAAACTGAGTAGGAGGAAAGAGTGATTGGACATTTGGATTGGCATTGGTGGTCACAATCAGACTTGTTGGGGTTGGCTCCACACTTGATGTTGTCACTGGTTTTCTTAGAGAGTGAGGAAGTGAGGCAATGACTACTGCAGCTATCTTAACTGGACTAGTCTCCTCATCATCTTTCTTTATTTCCTCAATAGCCTCTTGTCTTTGATCCTCTTCATCTTCTTCATTATCAAAATGAGTTACTTCTTCAATATTCTCTTCTTCATCTTTCTCCTTATCTTCATCATCATCATCATGTTTAACATCAACTAGAAAATCACTTGGTTATGTAATAGATAGATATTCTTCCAAGTGTTTGTTTCATTCTTTACAATATGATCAATGTCTTTAATCAAAACCAGACAAGTATTAAACTTAAAAGTCAAATTTTCTTCATTTTTCTTTAGTGACTCTTTTACCTCAGCATCTGATATGCTTGGTATAGCTGCCTCAAGATTTGCCCATATTTGTCTTTGATAATTTTCATGGAAAAACCCCATCTTGGCTTTATCTTTTCCAAAAAAATATTAGGGAGCTAAGAAGCAAGCTAGTCTGGTGAGTATTTCCACTTACCCATTTTTTTCATCACCAGGTCTTCAATATGCTTCTTTTCTTCCTTAGTCCTAGTCTCATATTTTAATGCTTTAAAGTTGGTTATGCTTGCTCCTTCTTGAAGTTCTTTTAGTCTATCTTGGAAGGTAGGTAGAGGTTTCTTGAATATAATATCTCCTCCTTCCTTGTTAGATTTCTTCCTTGAGGATCTCTTTGTGAAAATTGCAATGGATGGCTTTTGTGGCTTGGTGATAATCACCTTGCCTTTCTTCCTTAATGACTCTTCTTCCTCTAATTTTTCCTCATCCTCTGATTCCACATCCTTTGCTTCCTCATCTTCACCTTTTCCCTTGGTTAACAAAAGGGTAGAACTGGTTTTCAATTTGGAAATCCTCTTCTTTCCTTTGTTCACCACCCGAGGGAGCTCTATTTCAAGTTTAATCCTAGCTTTTTCTTCATCATATGTTCCAAAATATGTAGCCTTAGGATCAACTGAATCATTAAAAAGAGCTTCAATGATGTCTTTAGTTTCATCAATATTAACCTCATAACCAAGAGGTTTTACCCACACAATTCTAGGATTAACTACTTGAATGTACACTTTATCACAATCCAGCATGAGATATACATCATCCTTATAATCTTCAACTAGTTTCTTGGGGATTCAGAACCTATTGTTCATTTTCTCTTTGAATGCGTCAAAAAAATTATCCATAATACTATTATAATTGTCACTCATTTCAGCAATAAACTCATTTATTTGATATAAAATAGGCACATCTTTTCTCCAAAGAACAATGCCTTTTGAAAGGAAGATTTTTTTAACATTAAAGAATAGACAAGTTAACAAGGAACCAAACTTACATGGATTATTCTTTGAAGTCCTTATGCTTTCCATATTTTTTTTGAACTATTTCAACAATAGCTCAGCAAGTTCAAATGATAAGTTGTTCTTTACCACCTTGTATGCCAAGTCCAGAGCTTCACATGACACACTATTCAACTTGCTAGAGCTGTATATCTTGTGCACAATTATGTGAATACCAAACTTCAATTCCATATCTGAAACACTACTAATTTTAATTCCTCTATCATCCCATTCTGATAGGGTTTTCTTTTCAAGTTCAACTCGACCTAGGGGTTTTGTCATTTTTTCCTTGGCTAGCATTGGGAGACTAATGATTCGATGAATCATCTTCTTTGTGATCAACACTGGTTGTTCCAACCACACTTGACCATTATGCACTCGACTGAGGATAAACCTAATTCATTTAACTTGAAATTCATGGGGCATGTGAGGGATGTGAGTTAACCCTTTGGTTTCCAAGTGTTGGTGCTTGGGTTTCAAAACCCCATTTACACACAGTTTGCCTAGGGCATCATCCATTTCCAATGTACCAATCTCTTGAATAACACATTTAAAATGAGTATGAATATCATTGATCAGAAGTACCTTTGGAGGGATTTGAGATTGTGCTCCACTCGGATCTATGGTTTTGGTGATTGCAGGAGTGAGCTTGAAATTTGGTGTTTCCCATTCCACTCTATGAACCAACATGCCAAATCCTCACTTAACCTTGCTACTACTGGATGCTATCTTCACTTGATAGGGTTTGAGGGAAGTCAAAAACTTTCACTAGAAATTTTCTCAAATCATTTGGAAGCTCTTAAGATCACACTTTCACAATAGAACTTGAAATTTCATGGTAAGAATTGACTTTGATTTCATGCCTTTTGTTAAAATTTTGCCATAAATGCTTAGTATGAAAGGCAGATCAAATGACATCATGTTGACAGACTATCATCCACTACACTTGCATTGAACACTTAGTGAAGTCTTTGTGACTCTGTAACCATAAGCATCTTTATCACTCACGACCTTGCTCAGTAGAGTCTATGACCCAACCTCACTCAGGTAGAGAAGATAACTTGGCAAAAAATTGTACTCGGTGATCCCTTTGTATCCTGAATACTGATTTGGATCATTTTTCTATTTCAATCTAGAACTATTTTAGATGTCTTCTTTGACAGCATAGTTCTAGTTTCTCCTTTGAGAACTCAAGTATAAATAATAGTCACTTAATTCTTGAGTGACTTGATCATCATTACTTGGACTTGTATCCTCGGTAGACTTAGGAACCCATTGTTGTCTCATCTATTTTAAAATATTATTAGCTTTTTCCTTTTTCTAATCTTCAGTTCTACTAGTATTCATCCAGTTCTTGGCAAGATGACCAAGTTCTATACAAATGAAACATCTTTAAGTAGTGTCTCTTTTCCTCAAATGATGCTTTACACAATTTATTCCAATGTGTCCAAATTCTCCACAATAATGACATCTACACCAAGTGTTGTATTCCTAACCAAATATTGCTTTCACAATTTGCTCTACTAGATTCAATACCTTGGTTTTGCATTCTGATGACTTGTGTGCATGTTTCTTACATTTGTGACATTTGCCTTCAAATATTGGTTTCTCTTTACATTCATTAACCTTATGACCATGCTGATTGCAATTGTAGCATATTTCATTGAATTTTTCTTTTCCATTGCTCCAACATTTTTTTGATGTATGACCTATCTTACCACAGTGATTGCAAGAAGGTTAGGTTTTTGGTTCTTTTGAGCTCCTTGCTTGGATGCTTCTCCTTCTTCTCTATATCCAATTCTTTCTTTTCCTTTTTTTCTATCAATATTTTTCTCATTTAATTGATTCATGTCTTCTTGTGAATTCATTATTCTTTCATTAATTTGCCTCTCAAAGTTTAGATCATTCCATAATCTTTCATTGATTTGCCTTTCAAAATTTAGATCATTTCTCATTCTTTCATTTTCAAATCTTAGGCTCATGAGTTTCCTCATTTGCATTGGAGAGCTGATCAATAAGGTCTGCTTGCTGAAGGGATTGGTTTTGAATTTCATTATTCCTTCCATCTATCTCTTTTTTTATCTTGTTTTTCTATTTCATGAATTCACATAACCTTATTTCCTAAATTTCTCGCTCTCTTTTAAGTTTTCTTATCTCTTCTTGTAGGGAACCATTCTTTTCTAGGAGTTCTTTGATTGCTTCATTAGCTTCATTTGAATTGCTTGAATGAAGGTCTTCAATTCTTTCTTCAATGTAGAGATGATCATTCATTTGAATTGCAAGTTATTTTCTTCTTTTTAGGGATTGAGAGAGTTGCTCCTTTGCTTTCTTGAGTTGGGCAATGGCCATTTCCAAATCTAGCTTCTCATTTTCAATAGCTTTGTCAAGTTTGAATATCTCCATGGGTTTGATCTTTACTCAAATTGTTAAGCTTCCTCCTAAGAACCACAATGCTCTGATACCAATTGTTGGAAATATTCAAGACTATGCTAAGTTACTAAGAGGGGAGGGGTGAATCAGTAACTTCTAAAACTTCAACAATTTCAACTCTTAATCCAACAATCGAATTAGCATTTAATCCAGTACATATAATCTAATCTAATTGCATGCATAAGAAATTGAAAACATAAAAGCATTCATAACGTTGTGACACAAAGATTTGGTGACCCAGAAACCTTCCAAATAGAAAGTAAAACTGGGGTAGGGATGATACCACAAACTTTAATAATGTAGTATAAAGTCAGCCTATTAAAGCTTACATTGATCACTTCTAATGATCTACCCTGTTAGGAGCAATAAGGACTACTAGGTCCACATTGTGAAAGGATTTACAAACATACAATTAAATATGCACTCGGTAAAGAGATTTACAAAAGAATGTTAGGTCTACCTTGTTAAAGGATTTGACAGATCCATCTGTTAGGATGAAATAGTAGATGATCTCTGATTTGTAACTTTTTTTGCTAAATGAGATTCCTTTATGTACTAATCACCTTGCTATGATAGATATGACTTTGCTGCTCCTTATACTACTGTAGCCTTTGTAATTCACTCCTTTTGCTTTTCTTTGATTGCATTCATATTCACATCTTCATCATACTCACTTAGATATGATAAAATCTATTACACATATAACAATCCAATTATACGAATTAAAAAGTCGGCCACGATACAAGTTAACACAAATATTACAAAGTCGAACCACATGAAGACACTCAAGTTTTAAAAACTGACTTGGTGAGGTTTTGATACTCGACATCCACTGTCAATGGTTGACATCATCATGCACTTGGTAGATGTAGAAGCTTGGTCCATATTGATCACTTCCAAGTAGTCTTGAACTCAATCTATACTAGTGACTCAAAAGATATTGTGAAACTCATCATATAAACTGAGTCTCTTGATTTACATTTTATGACTTAGTAAACACTATCACTTTGAGCTCAGTATAAACTGAGTCTCTTGGTTAACACTAAGTGGCTTGGTTAACAGTGGACTTGCATCACATATACTGCGAACTTAGTGAACATTGCACAACTCATCTTGCATTGGTAAACTCAGCATGTACTGAGATGCACGGTTTACACTGCTAGTCTACACTATAACTGTGACTACTCGGTAACCACTGAGATTTGTCCAAAGGACTCGGTAGCAACTGTAGAACTTGATGATAACTGAAATACTTGGCAAACACTGATAGTTGTACAAAGAGGTCGGTAGCTATATATAAGCTGAATAAGTGTGTGTCATTAACAACAAACTTGAGTGATATGCCGATAGGAAATACCTGATTGATATAGATTACAAGGATCCAATATGCCCCTAGAGATTTGAGATAACCAAAGAGTGGGATACCTAGTTTGAAATGAGATATGAGTAACTAAATATGCCCCTAGTGATGAGATTCCCCTAGCGATGCAAAATTTTGAGTTTTTTAAAATTAGATTGATTTGAACAAAGATTTGATTGATGTAATGATGTAATCATCCTACTCCCATTTGAGGGAAATAGAAAGATAACACATTAGAACAATAATGTAGAGCAATTGATTCACTCTAAAAATGTAATTGAAGATTCAAAATATTGTAGAATAGGTCAAAATAGATTGAGAATAATTTACATAATATAAAGAGGCCATTTGGTGAGGTTTTGGGTCTTGTTTGACCAAGTTTGACCTTGGTTGACCAAAGTTGACTTTTTTTGAAAAAGTTGTAATTGTCAAGAAAATGTTGATTTGATGAGATTCTAGGGTATAAATTGTTTGAAATTTGTTGATCACTCCCCTTAGGATTTGTGACAACAGTTTAACCACCTTCCATGTACTATAAGTTGAGTGGTTGTATCACACAAGAATAGATCTATCTTTTGGCACAATAAAAACCCCATTCTAACAAGTGGTATCAAAGTTTGGTCATGGGTTTGAATCCTCAAACCCTCGGGTAATGCTAAGGGGGAGATTGTTGGAAATTTTTTCAATGCTTCCCTTGGGATTTGTGACAAGGGTTTAACCACCTCTTATGTACTATAAGTTGAATGGTTGTATTGGGCATTGAAAAATTGGTCTTTTCGTACAATGAAAACCCCATTCTAAGATAAATGACATAAAAAAGATGACTACACAAGTGTCTAATTGCATTAGTCCCAAAATTTTAAATCACATTTTATGGTTGTTTAGGAGTGTCAGATTTTGATTTTGATCCTGAAAAATGAAGTGAGGATTGTCAAATTACATAAGGTTGTCAATCCATCATTTATGTAGTCAAGATGATGATGTGACATGTGTGGAGCACTTTACCTCTTATTTTTTTAGATGCAAGCGAATGAGAAATTAGACCCACAATGAAGTGAAAACCCTAAAAATTGCAATGTGAACCTAACTAAATATAAAATTTGGACTTGGTCACTAAACCATTATGGTATAATTTTCATCATAGAGCATTTTTGATAAGGCCATAGGATGTCATACAACCCTCACTAGTATTGCTACCATGAGAATATGAATATGACATTAGTAAATTTTTTGTCCAAAGTAGATGTAAGAATCAACACACAAGAAGCCAAAATGACCTGGACATATTTTCCTGTTGATTTAGCAAGTGAACATAAAAATTAGGGCATAAATGCCAGGATGACCAAAACATTTCATTCATACAAGAACACGAGACAATAAGCATTTATTTCTCATACTAAGTAATAGTAAGTCGTCTCTCTATAATGACCCTTTATCATTCATGACCTAAGATATAAGTTCACTTGGTACACTCATAGTGACCCTTGTGTTCAATTCTTAGGATAGGTACCCATATCCATAGTAGCATAGAGAATTCTCTCAAATAGACAAGGAGAAGATCCAACCTCACCAAAGTGCCTAGATAAAAGGAGTCAAGTTACACATGGCCATCCAACACAAGATAAAGGCTCTTATAGTGGACAATCCTCCTATTTTGAACCTTTTAGATCATTGGAACTAAACCAACAAGTAGAAAAAAAAAAGAAAAGGCCATGCCCCTAGTCCTTCCTCCTCTAGTCAAGATAGACCTCCTAGAGTTTCTCGAAGGGGAATGACAACGAAAAAATAAAAGTATAAAAGGAAAAGCTTAACATAGCTCAAATAGTTTTAGTATTCAGTTTTAGTTTTAGTGGATTGATGTCATGTTTAATGTTCAAAGTGTTTGTGAGAAATCTCCTCAATAGTAGGGGAATGGTATGAAAGAATAAGTTGGGATAGCTAGTGACTCACACATAGGAAACTCTTTGAGTATAGGACATTTCTCACAAGCACATGTGGGTTTCCCCTAGGCCATGACCAATTTCAATCCATGAAGGTACATGCATTTTATTAAAATGACTAAGAGCTATACACAAAAGAAAGAATCAAACAAAAAGAAAGAAACCACATAAAGAAAAAGCATTGAAAGAAGGAAAGTGAATGGAAAGGACACCTATATAGGATCCAATATATTGACTAATAGATGATGTAATTTGAAAAAGAGGTGCATGTTACCATATTTTCATTGTCTTGGTAGAGCTTCCATTTTTTGCTACCATGATGCATGTTTTAAATGTTTTCATCAATGGTTTTCCTTCTATATCAATATGCCTTCCAACACCCTATAAACATCCTTGAGAACATATTTAAATGTCCTTGGAACATCAAAGAATATCTTTCCAAAGTATCATTATCCAAAGAACACTAGCTTTGAGTTACTCTTAAAGTTTCAAAAAAAGAAAAGAAAAGAAGTGCCTTGCTAAAAACCTAGAAATAGGCACCCTAGTAGCAAAAGTAAAGAGAGATATTTTTTTCCTATGGTAAAAACCACTTCTTGTGGCACCTTTAGCAATTACCATGATGAAAACCTAGTAAATATGCATCATGTATAATTCTTCCATCCATACTACCCTATCATGATGTTGCTTATCCCTTAAACATATTAGCCCCAAAAATTACACACTCAGAGCCTCCATTATTCTTAATTCTAATTGTGCTATCATATCCATATCCTATCTAAATTGACCCTATTGGTGTTTTGAAATGTCATGGTTTCAAATTACCCTGATGATAACATAATACATCTAAGGGCAAGTACTTTTCATCTGCAACATATCCTTTTAGACACCAGGCCAACTATAAGGTAGGACCCTTCTTCTACTTCAGGCTTTACAAAACCTAGGTGGGTGGACCTGTAGATTCTTCATATGGTACTAGTGTTCAAAGCATACACTAAATCTAAAATAGAGCAGATAGAACCCTTATATCTTCTATACTTACATAAAGATCATAGACATGAAATAGCTAATAACATGACCTAAGAAATTGATGAGCTAAGTGAGGGCAACACTTTTTAGTTCCTTCAACATTAAAGGGAAATGATATTTTCTAAATGATGTTGATTTCAACAAAACCAAGACATGAACAACATAACACTTTGATCCTATAGTTGATCGGTGTCTTATCTATTGGCCAATCCCACAAATCCCTAACACACATTGAGTCAAAAATCTACATCTTTCTAAATCTCATACTCAACCTATCCCTTCATGAGATGTGCAACCCTATGATGATAAACTAAGCATTTACATGATTCCTTGAATAACAAGCAAAAAATATCAACACATACCATCTGAAATAGACTGCAACTAGACAATATGCACCTTGTACATATATCACAAAAGATCAAAAATAGCATGAATAAGAAACAAAACTCAGAAAGGAAATTAACTTGCTACTGTAATTTTATTTATTTCCTTGAAACAAATACAATAAGATGCATGAAATTGAATCATAAAATTTCCTAATATATGAGAACTATCTGCATTCTTATTACTTGTTGTTAATTATAAGATAAATGCTAAAGAATGTGGTGGAATCACAGCTTTGGATCCAAAAATGTGGTCTCATAGACAAACTAAAACCAACATGGTATCACAGTAATGAAACATATCAAAAATTGGAACCATTACAATGAATCAGAAAAAGAAAGATATAGGAAAGGAATGAAATCCTAGATCTGATCTAGAAGTGACATGTGTCCACTTGAATCTTCATTCCCTACTATTGTAAAGCATCTCTCATCTTTTTATAACTAAAATTTTATATTATTCTCATAATTGTTCTGTAACAAACTGAAAATATCTCCTCTCACTGATGAGAAACCCTTGTTCTTCCAAAATATCAGATAGGCATATGAAATGATGATAATCCATCCACTAAATTGATTTGGAGGTGATAAAATCTATCCCTAATTGTATTCATACTACCTTTGATGTTCATCAAGTTCACCATTTCATCAGAAATCAAATCTAAACTGCCTTAACTAAATGAAACTAAAAAATGGATACCTGAGACAAAACCTTGAATAGCTTGAGAAGATGGCTTCCTGTGCAAAAACAAACTCCAAAAATAGAAGGTTTGTTCTCTCATGGTTCCAATGGTATATGATAGTCATATATCAGCACGTCAAAAATGTCCAGGGGATTAGTTTGAAAATTAGGCCCTTGGACTGATTCAGAGGTCTGCACTTGCCTTTAAAACTTTATGCAAAAATTTATCAAACCTAAAGTTAAAAATATAGGTTATAACTAGAATTTATTTAAAAGACCTATTGTATGTGCCATTTTTAGAAATATCCTTTTAAAATATATTTTTTCATCTTTTGAATTTTTCCCTCTTATTTTGTGATTCATGTCAACCTACTTTGACCACCTATGCTACGTGGAAACACACCATTGGTTAGGATCTGCATCATCACCTACCACCTAGGTGCCATGTGGTGCCCTCTAATTGGTCTACTAAATTTCAACTTGACATTTGATCTATTTTTGCATGTCAACTTCTCATTGGTTCTTTTGTACACAGTCATTATGCCATGCCATCATTGACTGGGGCCTGTTGCCACATGTCAGCTAGGCACTTCCTTGCATCTCTTAACTTCCATGCATCTTCATAATGCAAGGAAGCACCAACTATCGGATCTTACCATGTGGCAAAATTTGGAGCATCCATCTTGGGCCTACCACATCACTATCGACTGCCACATGTCAGCAAGGCACTTTCCTGCATTTCTAGTCAATAGACTAGTACATCAATGTGGGAATACAAGAAGCCATCGTGTGTCATCCTTACTGATGTGGCCACCTCAAAATTCATGCCAAACCCAAAAACCTCTGCCATGTGTCCTTCTATGGTTCATCGTTTGATGCCATGTGTATGCCACACCATCACTTTGTACTGCATGTGTTGTTCAAAATTTAACTTTTCACATCCTCCAACTAGCCATGTGCGACCCCACTCATGAGATGACTTTGTCTTATAAAAGCTTAGTGTCTCAAAGACACTTAGATATCTTGCAATGATGTATTTAAACTCTAAAAGGTCCCTTGATGGCATCAATGTGGGATTAATAACTTTGGATTATTTTTTCACTTGCTCCTATGCCTCCTTCTCATGGCATCTCCTCTGAAAATGATGGCAGCTCCGAGCAGGATTGACACCTATTCTTACAATGAGAATGGTGGCCAAGTGGATAAGTAATGTAGAAAACCTAATTGGATGGGATGCTAGGAATTGATCAATAGGAATCCCTAGTAGTTTCCTTCTACTCAACTTTCTCCCTAGCCATTATGCCTATCCAAACACATGATCTCCTCTTTTTCCATTGATTGTGGGTTCTTCAAATACCCAACTTTCTGATGAGAAAATGGAACATGCATTCAAGGTGGCATGAATGGTAGTGATGGCCTTTGGAAAGCATACACCAATGACATAGCTGTCATCCTCCACTACATAGTCTCATATCACTCCTCCATATTCAAAACTTCTAGTTCCTCTACCATACCCATGGCTTTCTTCCAACTCCCTATCCATGGGATCGATTTGAAATGGGGCAACCTCACTTGTTTGGAAAATGGGAAATCAAGGCATTCCATATGTAACCAAATCTAATCCTCCTCCCTAGCAACATATCCTCTTTTAAAATGCCAAGGACCCCTTTTTCACCCTGTATAACTGCATCTTTCTCTTGTACTATGGAGTCCATCCTTGGTGCCCATGCTCCAACATGAATTACTAGGGCTCTTTGCATCTACAACCCCTAACAAATGCATTTAAATATTTTTTGTGCTTGCAATGACCTCCCTCACATCCTTTGGAGTGCCATTAATGTAAAGCTTTGCCCTTGGTTTGAAAGCCTCCAAATCTATAGTTTTGTAGACATGAGGAGCATTGAGCACATGTGGGGATTCTCAAAACCACATATGTAGGAAACCAAATGCCTCCTTTGTTAAAACTCTATCATGACATATTAATTCCTTCTCATTCGATATCGCCAAACACCATTTCCCATCCTCATATCAATAACCAATATTTTTTGTGGTCATCTTCCTACTATTGTGTCTCATGTTCTCCTCCTTCCTTTAATTTATCCTCCAACTCACCTTACTTTTGGCCCCAATGAGTCACCGAGGAGCTTGATGTAGTTTTTTTTGATTGCAAATAAAAGAAAAATAGTGGGCTTCTAAAAGAAAATGAAAGAATATGTTTAAATTCATCTTTTCTTACATATGGACAACTAGAAACCACACACTCATCTACTATATCATCTCTCTTGAAGGTTTTTTGCCAATTTAAAATCACCAGGGTGCACTTCTAAAGGATAATTATGGACACAATTCTCAAGAAGTTTTTTTTAGATAGTATTCCCACTAAATTTTACTTCAAGGGAATGATTTATCTAGCTAGTACTCTTTATATGCTTGAGAATCCGCATGAGCTTGTGGAATAAAGTTGTAAATGGCTCAAAAAGCACCAGTCCAATCAAATGCTCATTTGTCACTGAAAATAAAAACTTGCATATGCATTAAAACTTAGACCACTGGTACACATATACCATGTTATCACATTGAAACAATTTTCAAATCTTACTCTACTTCTACTTGATAACACACTCTTCCCCATTTGGAGTGTTGTCCTTAACCATTTCATTACATGGAAACACATAGGTCTAATACCAAATTGATTAGAAAACATTTTTAATGTTCATTCCTTACATCCCATTTGGTCTTCAAACACAAGTGTGCAAATCAAGGAATCATACTGAGTAAAATTATTACAACATCCCTTTTAAAACCAATGCCTAGTCAATCCACTGAAATAGGTCAGGCCCCAAAGTGGGTCCAACTAATTTTTTTTTCAAATTGAAGCACCTGATTCTTGAAACTGGCCTATTGAACTTGTCATATTTATTGAAATTAAATCGCTAAATGATCATAAAAAACTCATTTTACCATTTATTTGCAAACTATCAAATTCATGCCAAGGGGTCCTCTAATTGGCCTTAAAAACTGACTAAAACAAGTAACTGGGCCTTGGGATTTGACACACTAATTCTTTATTCCACATTCTCTTATCCTGTTAGATCTCATCTCATGATGAATTTAGGGTCAAAAGATATTGGCCGTCAAGTTGCCTCCTTAGAACTGCCTACAAGAAAACATGTCAAAAAACCATAAAATGATTTGGTTTTGGCTTCAAAAGCAGGGCAAACAGACACTTGGGGGAACAAAAATTGGGGCATTAGTTCACTGTTATGAGTAGAGTATAAATATAGGATTTGGGCTCATGAAAAATAATTGGGCACATTTGGTGAATAGTCAAAGTGAGCTACTTGGATTTGCAAGACTAGGAACAATGGTAGAAAAGTGATTTTTATAAATAGAATGGACTTGGGAAAGTGTGCAGACAGATTCATTAGGACTTGCAAAATGACACACTTATAGAACTTTTAGAGTAGAACACAATGATAAAATCCATTTTATTTCACCTATCACAGGTTCAGAGATATGACATCCCGAACAAGGGTACTAATCAATTTGCATTTCTTAACACTAGTAAAACATCACAAATTGCATTTGGAATCACATTTTAAAATTGATCAAATGGATTTGACATAAGTTGAAAGTTAAAAAATTACAAGTCTTTGACCTCTAGAAAGCAATGCAAAAGGAATTTTCTCATCTTGGTCAACTGGGTCAAAGTTATAACCAGTCAAATAGGGCCTCCCAAAATTCTAAGCAATTTACATCAGCACAACAACAATAATCAATCGACTTTGAGGGAATCAAAACCTAGTCAAAACATGTCAAAACAATTCAAAATTTGAAACATAGGTTCTTTGATATACATATTAAACATTCCTAAAGTGGAAAATCATGAAACAAAACTAGGTGCATGATATTCAATTGAAAACTAGGCCTCCTGTCACTATTTGACACTTGGGGCAAAAATGTAGATTTGGACATTGCTCAAAGCGAAACTTCACAAAATGAATTAGAATGAAAATTTATCTTCATGGGATGCATGGACATGCTGAATGCAAGGTGTTAGAAACATTAAACATCTCTTAGGCCTCAAATAGACAGTTGGGTACATATGCATTAAAAACACTTTAGGGGGCTCAAAAGCTTGGAATGATACTCAAATCGAGAGGGCAATTCTAAGTCCCAACAGACCCCTTGATCTTGATCAAATTAAAAAATGTAAATTGGAAATTATGATCAAAAGCCTCTTGACATATTCACTCTCTTGGACTGCTTACTTTTCATGACATCAGATCATTATCCTATGTGCTACTTGCTGCTAGACTGTGATCTTATATTGCTATATCCTTTTCCCTATCTTGGGTTATCTGAAGGAGACTTTCGTTGAGGGTCACATTCACCATTTCATCTAGCATAGCCTATCCACTTCTACTCCATCATCTTGCACATTCATTTATGTTATCATACCCCTAACTAGACATTGGGAATAGACCAATGCGATCTTGCTTAAGGGCTAGTAATTTTAAAAAATCATAATCTAAAAATTGAAAAAAGTCCTAAGAAAAATCTAGTATCTTGGTGAAAACCTAGCAATAAACACCTTAAAAATAATAATAAAAATAAGAAATATGAAAAAAATAAAATTGATAGAAGAACAAAAAATTTGAAAAAGAAAAGAGATAGTGGCATTGATGAAAACCTGGCAAATAGGCATCATGGTAGGAAAAATAGAATATTTTCCAATACGGTGAAAAATTGGTAAGAATGTGCCTCTTATTCATAACACTCTATTTATCAGCCATCTCCTAGCTCATGTATAGTTTTCCTTTGCTTTCACTTTCTTGCTTTGAGTTATTTTTTTGTTTGCAATTTCCTTCTTTTTGGTCGTTGCTTTCTCTTGTGCATAATTCTCAGTCACTTTAAGAAACTTCTCACACCTTCATGGATTGAAATCTATCATTATCTAGGGGAAACCTAACTTTTCTAATGGGAAATGTCTTGTACTTAGAGAATCTCTTGTGCATCAATCACTAGCTATCCCAATTGAGTCTGTCCTACTATCACCCTACTATTAAGGAGATTTCTCACAAACACTTTGATCGTCAAACATTTCATCAATCCGTTGAAACTAAAATTGTATACAAAAATTGTATGAGCTATGCCGAGCTTTACTTTTTTATTTATCATTTCCCTTTGCAAAACTATGGGATGTCTATCTCAACTAGAGGAGTGAGGACTAGGGTCATGACCTTTTCTTTTTTTTATTCTTGTTGGTTTAGTTCCAATAATCTAAAAGGTCCAAAAGAAGAGGGGTACCTACTATAAGATCCTCTATCCTATGTTGGATGGCCATGTGTACCTCAACTCCTTTTCTCTGGGCATTTTGGTGAGATTGGACCTTCTCCTTATCTATTTGAGTGAATTTTGTATAGTATTGTGAGTACAGATACCTATCCTTAGAAATGAAAACAAGGGCCACTGTGGGTACACCAATAAAACTTCTGTCTTAGGTCACGAATGATAAAGGGCCATTGTAGATAACTACTTACTATTACTTAGCATGAGAAGGAACTCTCACGTGTCTAGTGTTCTTGTATGCAAGAATTTTTTTGGTCAACCTAGAATTTATGCCTTGATGCTTATGCTCACTTTCTACATCAATAGGAAAAGATGTTCTGGTCATTCTAGCTTCTTATGCCTTAATGCTTAAATTCACTTTTGATAAATTTTTGACTAATGTCATATTCATATTCTCATGGTAGAAATACTACTAAGGATTGTGGCCTTATCAAAATTTCTTTGTAATGAAAGCTATACCATAATGGTTCAATGACCAAGTCCCAAGTTCACATTCAATTAGATTTTCATTACATTTTTTAAGATTTGCACTTAATGATGGTTCCAATTGCTCATTCACTTGCATTTGACAAAATAAGAGGTAGAGTGCTCCACACATGCCGCATCATTATCTTGACTGCATAAGTGATGGATTGACCCCCCTACCTAATCTAACAGTCATGGATTCATTTTTCAAGATCAAAATCGAAATATGACACTCCTAAACAACCATAAAATGCAATTAATTTTTTTAGGCAGTCATCATTCTGACACCATTTTTACCCCAACATTTTATCAAATCAACATTTTATCGACAATTTCAAAATTTTTAGAAAAAGTAAAATTTAGTCAACCAAGGTCAAACTTGATCAAACAAGACCTAGAACCTAATGAAATGGACTCCAAAGGTTATGCAAATTGTTCTCAATCTATTTTGACCTATTCTACAATGTTCTGAATCCTCAATTTCATTTTTGGAGTGAATTAAATGCTCTACATTACTATTCTAATGTGTCATCTTTCAATTTTTTTGCAAAGAGGGTAGGATGATTACATCATTCAAATCTTTCTTCAGACCAATCTAATAAGAAAAATCAAAATTCCTCATTGCTAGGGCCATCTCATCACTAGGGGGCATATTCAATTATTCATATCTCATTCAAACTAGGTATCCACCATCTATCTTAAATGGCTATCTCAAACCTCTAGGGGCAAATTGGATTTATGTAATCTATATCAATCAAGTATTGTCTTATCTATTGATCTGGTGATTGACTTTTTGTTAGTCACCTTGGTTAGCTCATGGCAATTCTTGTCATCTTTTTTATGGAAAGGTATCTAGGTATTCTATCTAGACTCCTAAGAATCAAGCCTCGTTATTGGGATGGTTCTTCTTTTATGGAAAAGTATCTAGGTGTTCTATCTAGACTTTTGAGAATCAAGCCTTATTTTGGGGATGGATATGCTTTTATGGACATGTATCTAGGTGTTCTATCTAGAATGTTTAGAATTAAGTCTCATTTTGAGGATGAATCTGCTTGTATGAATATTTATCTAGGTATTATATCTGGACTCCTAAGAATCAAGCCTCATTGTGAGGATAATTATACTTTTATGGATACTTATCTAAGTGTTTGATGTAGGAGCATCCTGGGTGTGAGGGTAATCTTGCATCACCCAAAAATATTTTTATTTTCAACATTTTCTATTTTAATCAGGACTAGTAGATAGGGGGGTTATTATTTCTAGGAACTTACTCTTTTTAGTAATTTTATCATATGAGCTAAGAATGTTATGATTTTCTACATTAAGGTTCATTTAAAAATTATAAGCCTACCATAAAAATCTCATTGCTCCAACTTTAGTATAAAAGACGTTATTGCAGATTTTTGGTGGAAAATTTTGGAGAAAAATATTTGAACTCAATTTTGAATGCCTTAGAGGTCTTGGATGAGGTCTGAAAACTCAATGGATGGGTGCTTGCACCAATCAGAGCCTATAGATTAGGAGATGAGGTTTCCAAAAAGAGGTTACAATAGCTAACCAGAGAAATAGTTTGAGAATTATGGCCTTTCGAAGTTGGGCTACCAAAAATTTCTTAAAAAAATGTGACAAGTGTATTTGGTCAACTCTACATGTATTATTAAGATTTGTTGACCTGAGGTATTAATATTGAGTGTCTAGAACCTTCCTGGATGGCATAAAATTTACCTATTTAAGAAAGGCCCAAACATTGTCTAGGATAACTCTAGGTGATAGTTCATAGCTTTATCTTTTAGATTACTGTAATGAAGGTGCTCATGTGGGTTAGCATACTATAAATCTGAATTCCATAATTGCACATTTGCGGCAATAATAAGAAGCCCATATTTTGTTCTCGCAATTGGTGTTGTTTCTTTATTTCTATTATATGTTTATGGTATTGAGGGGAGCACCCTTCATCAAATGGTATCAGAGCTAGAGTTCTTGAGTGTGTGGAAAGATCACCAACTATGAGGCAGTTCACACCAAGACCATAGTTTGGGCTGAACATGTAGATAGATCATTGATTGTGAGGCAATTCGCACTATGGTTTCAACGAAAGTGAAAAAATGCCTCCATGGAGAGAGCATAGTGGAAAAGTTGTAGGTGTTACACCTGAGGTTTTAAAGACCTCCAAAGAAAAATTAAAGACCTGAGGTGTTACACTAGTTCTTGTTGTCCCTAATCCTATAGGTGATTTCATGGTATGCACAGATGCTTCATTAGAAGGCATGGGTGTGATATTGATGCAAGATGGTCGAGTGATTGCATATGAGTCTAGGAATCTTAAGGACCATGAGCTTAACTACCCCACCCATGATTTGGAACTCATGGCCATAGTGCATGCCCTTGTCCATTGGAGGCATTTTCTTTTGGAACACAGGTTTGAGTTTCATAGCAATCATAGGAGCTTGTAGTATATCTTTACTCAGCCAAACCTGAATGCATAACAACATCGCTGGATGGAGTTCTTGTGCAAGTATGACTTTGATGTTCATTACATTATAGGGAAGGAGAATGTCACCGTGAATGCTTTGAGCAGAAGGTGACATGAGGTATCAGTGATGTCATTGGGAGTAGATTTATAAGGCTATATCTTGTAGGCCTTGCCTAGTGACACTTAGTATCAGGAGGTGAGGATGGAGATTGAGTTTGGATTTACCCTTGAGGGGAGATTTTTAGCTTATATTCTTGAGTTTGATGGGTTACTACAACACTTGGGACATATCTATGTACCTGTGTCAGGTGATCTTTGTCATGTCCCCTATTCAAATAATTAAAAAAAAATAAACTTTGTTAAGGCAGGCAGGCTCCAAAAAGGTGAAATTTCGGAAAAAGGGGTTAATCTTTGGAAACCAATGGACTAATAAATAAAAATTATTATTAAATTATATTTTATTAACCCCTCTTGGACGTGAGTTAGGGTTATGCCCTCTTTAAAAGGGGTTTGGAGGCATTTTGGGCTGATTCTACATCTTGATTCTTGCTAATTTTCTTGTTGTTCTTCAGAGGCTGCCAAACCTGTGGAGAAGGAGACCCAAGAACGGGAGTTTGCAGGTTTTCAGGAAGGCTAAGGATGGGAGTTTGAAGCCATTCCATGTGCATGCTCATACAGAGTTTGCCCTTGTGCTGAATAGTGCCGATTTGGGTGTTTTCGGGGATTGTTTTTGGTTTGAATTTGGGTTTTCAGTTGAGTGTTTCATATCAGTTTGGTTTGCTGTTGTATTTCAGACTTTATGATGTTAAAATAGAGCCAAATATATGTATTGGGTCGTGATCAAACTTCTGAGATAATTTATGAGTGTTTTTTGGTGTTTTCGGGCATTTTGGTGTTAATTTCGGGAGCCCGATTGAGCATAGTTTTGCTCTACATTTGTGATCTGTTGTGTAAGGGCTGTACAAATCTGGAAATGTCATTTTGTAGGCTGTTATGCTGCTGAAATTTCTGTAAAAATGTCCATTTTCAGATTTATTAACAATTTGTGAAGTTGTGAAGTTTTTTTTGGCACTAATTTGGACATACCCGATTTGGGTTTTATTGGAGAATTGACAAATCTTTGTAATATTGGTTGTTTGATTTTAAAGTTCTGATTTGAGGCTGGAAATATCATAAAAAATTAGTAAAGGGACATTTCAGTGGTATCAGAGCCGTGATCTTGCTAGCCTGAGGGTTTGTAGAAGTTGCATGTCAGTTTTAACAACTACCCAGATCTTGCATGTCAAGTTTTGATAACTACCCAGATCTTGCATGTCATATTTTATGATTGCATGCAACTAAGTGAAAGAGAAAAAAGATATTTGCAGCGAGAAAAGAATAAAGAAATTTTGATCAAACCCCCAGTTGAAAGCAAAAGTACAAAATCCAAGGAAGAAAAAAGTATGGCTGATCCAGATGAGATGGCAAAGAAATTCTTCCAAGACATCCAAAATACTCAGAAGCAAACAGTGGATGGTTTGGCGGAAACTAGAGAGGCTTTGCGAATATTGACAGAAAAATTACAAGGAATTGCATCTATTAATGAGAAAGGGAGCACTTCAGAGGAGCCGAGAAATGGGAGATCCACACCATCTAAATCATCCAAATCTATTTTCTTGCCTGCAGATGAGCCACCAGTACCAAATCCAGCCATTAATCCAGTGGAAGAGGTTACAGGTAATTTGATTACATTAAGAGCTACTTACAATGGCTTAGATGATGACTTTCGTAGTTCAGTTCCTTTTAAAGAATATGTGGATATGATGAACACTTTGATGCCCAAGAAAGAGAATAGGAGGGAGCATGACACAAGTGGAAGAGAGCTCAAAAATAAAATAAGCAAGTTTACAGCGCCTACTTTTGATGGAACAAATAAAATTTCAGCTAGAGCATGGCTACAAAAATTACAAACTTTCTTCACACTCAACCCCATGAAAGAGAGTGATGCTATTCAATTTGCAAGTCTACACTTGGAAGATGCAGCCTATGATTGGTGGTATCATGGAATGACTACTCAAGGTCACGATCAGGTAACTACATTTGAAGATTTTAGTCAAAGGGTGATAGATAGATTTGACCTCAAGGATGATGAAGAGTACTTTAAAGAATTGTCAAAGTTGAAGCAAACCAAATCAGTTAATGAGTATGTAGAAGAATTTCAAAAAGTGGCTGTTATGGTACCTGATATGAGTGAAAAGAGGATCGTTTATCTTTTTCTTGATGGTTTAGAAGATTCTGTTAAGGGTTTGGTTAAGGCTTTCTCACCCTCAACCTTACAGGAAGCTATCAAAAGAAGCTTGCAACTTGAAACGTGCGTGCCTATGAAATCAATCACTAATCAAAAACCCCCAAATCTTTGGCAACATAAGGGAAATTTTTAGAAAAAGACTTTCCCAACACTACCACCAAAAGATGTGACAAATGTGGCAAAAAAGAAGGTAGATGAAGAGACTAGGAGTGAATTACGAAGGAAAAAACTTTGTTTTACTTGTAGAGAACCATGGGTTCCAGGACACAGATGTTTGGGGAAAGGTCAAGTGTACTATATTGAAGTTGCTTCAGAATCTGATTCAGATGAGCATGAGGAATTTCATGATACTAAGGAGGAGGTAGAAGAAGAGAAAGTAAAAGAAATCAGCAAGGATGGCACTTTAGCAGCATTATCAGGAGTCCCAAGATACCATCCCTTCCGAATTCGAGGGGTACTAGCAGGGCAAAGGTTGACTGTTCTTCTTGATAGTGGGGCAACTCACAATTTTATTGATGAGGGATTTGTCATGAAAAGAGGGCTTAAAGCAGAAGATTTTGAGGGATTCAATGTTACTGTAGCTGATGGATTCACTATGCCTTGCACACGGGTGGTGAAACAACTCAAGATGACCTTAGGAGATTATGAGTTATGTGATGACTTCTATGTGGTTGGTATTGGGGAGACAGATCTTGTATTGGGTGTTCAATGGTTGCACTCTATTGGAGGCTATTACATGAACCATCAAACTATGGAGTTTAAATTTCATTCCAATGGGAAAGAAGTCATATTGAGAGGGTTATCAAATGGAGCACCTAAGGCGGTCTCTGCAAAGAGGATGGAGAGGACTTTTCGAAGAGGACAAGTAACATGGGCAGCAGGAGTCATAATCCAACCAACAAGCTCTCCCAAGAATCAAGGTAATTTCCATTTTGAAATTCAAAATATTCTTGATAAGCATAGTATAGTTTTCAATGACTTGCCTCCAGGATTACCACCAGATAGAGGTTTTGAGCATGTTATAGAGTTAGAACAGGGTGCCAAACCAGTTATAACAACCCCATACCGCCATCCAAGAGGTTATAAGGAAGAAATTGAAAAAACTATTAAAGAACTCCTGGACATGGGATTCATAAGGCCTAGCTCTAGTCCATTTGCATCATCTGTGGTACTTGTCAAGAAAAAGGATGGTACAATGAGAATGTGTATAGACTACAGGGCTCTAAACAAGAAGACCATAAAAAATAGGTATCCCATACCACGCATAGATGAACTCATTGATGAGTTACATGGTGCTGTATACTTCTCAAAAATTGACTTAAGATCAGGCTACCATCAAATCCGAATGAGGAGTGAAGATGTGGAAAAGACTGCTTTCAGATGTCACTATGGGCACTTTGAATTTCTTGTTATGCCATTTGGACTCACTAATGCACCAGCAAAATTCCAATCTTGTATGAATAAGGTATTCAGTCAGCATCTTCGAAAATTTGTTTTGGTATTTTTTGATGATATCTTGATATACAGTAAAACATGGGAAGAGCATCTAAAGCACATAGACACTATTTTGGGAATCTTGGAGCAGCAATCCTTCTATGCTAAGCTATCTAAATGTGAGTTTGGTTTGACAGAGATCCTATATTTGGGACATATTATAAGCTCTAAAGGAGTACAGGTTGATCAACAAAAAATCCAAGCAATTTTGGATTGGCCTCCACCCACTAATCTTACACAGTTGAGAGGTTTCTTCGGGTTGTGTAGCTACTATAGGAGATTTGCCAAGGGATTTTCTCAGCTTGCTGCCCCCTTGACTGATTTGACAAAGAAAGGAGCTTTTGTTTGGACAGAAGAGGCACAAAAAACATTTGATAAGCTTAAGGAGGTAATGAGTTCATGCCCTGTGCTTGCAATTCCAGATTTCTCTTTACCTTTTGTTGTTGAATGTGATGCTTCAGGAGAAGGTATAGGGGCTGTCCTAACTCAAAGGGGACATCCAATAGCATTTGAGAGTCGAAAATTAAATCAATCAGAGAAAGGGTACTCCATCTATGATAAGGAAATGTTGGCAATCATGCATGCACTTCATAAGTTTAGACAATATTTGGTATGTGGGAGATTCATTGTAAAGACAGACCATAATAGCCTCAGGTTCTTCTTGAACCAAAGGGATTTGAATGATCGTCAACAAAAATGGGTAAGCAAATTGCAAGCTTATGATTTTGATATTGAATACATGAAAGGAAAGAATAATGTGGTTGCTGATGCTCTCTCAAGAAAGCCCACTTTGTGTTCCTTATCATCTATCTCTGCTGATTGGAAAGTCTCCATAATTTTAGAGTATGCTAAAGATTCATTTGCCACCAAGATTTTGGATAAGTTAGTGGATGATAACAGGTACAAGGTTGTTGATGAATTGATTTATTACAAGAACAGGATCTTCTTAGTACCAGGGTCAAAAACTAAGGAGAGGATATTGAGGGCTTTTCATGACACACCTTTGGCTGGTCACCAGGGATACTTCAAGACATACAGGCAAATTCGAGAGCGGTTTTCATGGAAGGGTATGAAGGAGGATGTCCTTAAACACATTAAGGAATGTATGGTATGCCAACAAAGCAAGAGTGAGCAAAATTTTCCTGCAGGGTTGTTGCAGCCACTTCCTATTCCTGAACAAAAATGGGAAAGTATTTCCATGGATTTCATCATTGGGTTGCCCAAGGTTCAAGGTAAGAATTGCATATATGTGGTGGTAGATAGACTAACTAAGTATGCACATTTCTTTCCTATCACATCTAATTTCAAGGCATCACAAGTGGCTGAATTGTTCTTCAAGGAAATTTTTAGATTACATGGTTTGCCTAGAAACATTGTTAGTGACCGGGACAGTAGATTCCTTAGCTCTTTTTGGAAGGAGCTCTTTCATTTGGCAGGAACTGAACTCACTCCAAGTACTAGCTATCACCCTCAAACAGATGGACAAACAGAGATAGTTAATAAATGGATAGAAGGATATTTGAGGAACTATGTTTCAAATCAACAACATGCTTGGGTGAAATGGTTACACCTAGGGGAGTATTGTTACAATACATCTCATCACATTTCTATTGGTATGCCTCCTTTTCGTGCTCTTTATGGTTACGATGCCCTTTCCTTTGTTGATCTAATACTTTTCGATAGCAGAGTACCCGCAGCAAGTGATTTCATCAAGCAAAGCCAAGACATAATAAGGTCCCTCAAGGATAATCTACAACATGCACAAAACCAACAAAAGATATATGCTGACAAGAAAAGGATTGAAAGATATTTTGAGGTGAGAGATTTGGTATTTGTTAGGTTGCAGCCATATAAGCAAAGCACCTTGAAGAGAAGTGGGGCAGAGAAACTCAAGCCAAGGTTCTATGGGCCTTATAAAATCATCAAGAAGGTAGGAGAGGTAGCTTATGAATTGGAGCTCCCACCAAACAGCAAAATACATAATATTTTTCATGTATCTTGCTTAAAGAAGGTTATAGGCCAGCAAACCATAGTATCTACAGAATTACCACCTCTTGATGATGAAGGAAAATTAGTTTTGATACCAGAAGAAATTTTGGATACAAGAGAGAAAAGGTTGAGAAATAGGAGCATCATAGAGCATTTGGTCAAATGGAAAGGATTACCACTAGAGGATGCAACTTGGGAAGGAGAACATATTCTTGAGAATTCCAACCTTCATTGCTTGAGGACAAGCAATATTTGGGAGGGGAGGACTTGTCATGTCCCCTATTCAAATAATTAAAAAAAAATAAACCTTGTTAAGGCAGGCAGGCTCCAAAAAGGTGAAATTTCGGAAAAAGGGGTTAATCTTTGGAAACCAATGGACTAATAAATAAAAATTATTATTAAATTATATTTTATTAACCCCTCTTGGACGTGAGTTAGGGTTATGCCCTCTTTAAAAGGGGTTTGGAGGCATTTTGGGCTGATTCTACATCTTGATTCTTGCTAATTTTCTTGTTGTTCTTCAGAGGCTGCCAAACCTGTGGAGAAGGAGACCCAAGAATGGGAGTTTGCAGGTTTCCAGGAAGGCTAAGGACGGGAGTTTGAAGCCATTCCATGTGCATGCTCATACAGAGTTTGCCCTTGTGCTGAATAGTGCCGATTTGGGTGTTTTCGGGGATTGTTTTTGGTTTGAATTTGGGTTTTCAGTTGAGTGTTTCATATCAGTTTGGTTTGCTGTTGTATTTCAGACTTTATGATGTTAAAATAGAGCCGAATATATGTATTGGGTCGTGATCAAACTTCTGAGATAATTTATGAGTGTTTTTTGGTGTTTTCGGGCATTTTGGTGTTAATTTCGGGAGCCCGATTGAGCATAGTTTTGCTCTACATTTGTGATCTGTTGTGTAAGGGCTGTAAAAATCTGGAAATGTCATTTTGTAGGCTGTTATGCTGCTGAAATTTCTGTAAAAATGTCCATTTTCAGATTTATTAACAATTTGTGAAGTTGTGAAGTTTTTTTGGCACTAATTTGGACATACCCGATTTGGGTTTTATTGGAGAATTGACAAATCTTTGTAATATTGGTTGTTTGATTTTAAAGTTCTGATTTGAGGCTGGAAATATCATAAAAAATTAGTAAAGGGACATTTCAATCTTTGTGCCTTAGTTTTGTCAGAGGCACATCATACACCGTATTTTGCACATTCTAGTGTTAAGAAAATGCATGCTAATCTCAAACAATTATACTTTTAGGCAGGGATGATGCATGATGTTGCTGATTTTGTTGCTAGATGTCTTGAGTACCAGAGAGTAAAGGAAGAGCATCAACATCTGGTGGGTCTTTTGCTGCCACATACCATTTTAGAGTGGAAGTGGGATACGATATCTATATATTTTATCACAAGATTTCCTATGTCATCATAGAGACATGATTGTATCATGGTGACAATGGACAAGTTGTCAAAGGTAGCACATTTTTCACCCATGAGAACATCCTACATAACTTCTTCTATAGCGCATTTTTTCTTGGAGGATATTGTACATTTACATGGGATCCCTCATCAGATTATTTTGGATAGAGATCCAATGTTTACTTCTACACTGTGGATGTCTCTCCAACATGTGTTGGGTGTATAGCTCAATTTTAGTTTGGCTTATCATCCAGAGACCGATGGTCAAACTAAGAGATTGAATTAGGTTTTGGAGGATATGCTTCACATGTATGTTATGGATATGTAGGTGAAGTGTGAGGACTATTTATACCTTGTTGAGTTTGCATACAACAACAGGTATCATAGTTCTCTTGGCATGTCACCTTTTAAGACCTTGTACGGTAGACCATGTCATACCCCTTTGAGTTGGGATCACTTAGAGGACCATGTTATTTTGGGTCTAGAGATGATTTAGGATATGGAGCAGTAGGTTTATTACATTAGGGAGCATTTGGTTACTACTCAGGACAGGCAAAAGAAGTATGCAAATGCCCATAGGTTGGATCGTCACTTTTCAATTGGTGATAGGGTGTTTTTGTGAGTGCATCTAAAGAAGAGTCCCATCCATTATGGGAAAGACTCTAAGTTGGTGCCATGTTTTGTCAAGCCTTTTGAGATACTTTAGAGGATTTTTCCTATTGCTTATCGACTAGCATTACCACCTAGCCTATCATGCATCCACGATGCCTTTCATGTTTCTATTTTGAGGTAGTATATTCTGGATGTGACCCATGTTCTTGATTGGGATGCTTTGTAGGTAGAAAATGTGCAACTTACTTTAGAGCCCATTTGTATCCTAGAATACTAGAGGCTAACCTTGCAAGGTTGAGACATTGAGTAGGTAAGGGTCAAATGGGACCCAAGTGATGAGACCTCTACAACTTGGGAGGATGCTACAAAACTTAGGGGATTGTACCCCTATCCTTTTGCTGGCTTCGAGGACTAATCCTATGCTAGTGGGGGAGGATGTAGTGCCTCTCATGTTTGTAGTCTATACCTTGTCTATTTTGATTCAAGAGATACTTGATACTCTTATTTTATGTACTTTGAGATGACCCGAGGGTCAAATGTTATACTTTGATTTAGTAGCATAGATGCTTTACTACTATGCTATTCAATTTATCATATTTGCATGTTGATGCCATTTTGAGATGACAGTAGATCTATGAGGCTATCTAAATACCAGGTATTTGGACATACTTTCTGATTATGTTATGTGATGGATTTTATGCTATGGTGATTTATGTCATTCTTGTCTCTTTATGCTTTATGCGAATGTGAGTGATGTAAATGGATTAATTAGGTACTTAATGCATTATTGCTTTAGCTATATTATTATTATGCAATTGCACTTGATCATGTGTTTTAGTGTGCAAGAATTATATCCCTAGTAGTCACACATGGAGTTAATGATTTAGCTATTCATATTTTACCAATGTCATCCCTATATGGTCAACATATCCTTAATTTAATTGCTCAAATTAAAACCTTTTGGTGATTAGTAAATCTGAACTCATATGTATTATGTGATTAGAATAGTGAGCATGCTTGTACATTTAGAGGTTTGCATTGTCGCAAAATTTGTTTAGTTATTTATGTGATTTTGGGCTTTCATGGTAGCTTTGCCTTAGGTGAATTCCCATTACAAGGAATAACCTATTTATGTTTGGGTTGATTTGGAGTCTAGCTAGTCTAACTGGCTATTTTCCCTAATCGACTATTCAATCAAAAAGTCAACAAGTATTGAAAAAGGGATTTTATTATTGACTTCTCACTTTTTGAAAATAGAAATTTGAGAGCTTTTTTGAAATCCTCTTCCTAAAGGATTTGTTTTCTATTCATTCTAGGAGCTGTGAGTGTGTGATCTTCATGAGTTTGGTCTTGTTGGTTTCGCCTAGGGTAGACCTTGCTTTGCCATAATTTTGGCAGCTTAGACGTCCATTTTATTTTATTGTGCAGGTTTTAGTTTCTACCCCTTTTGCTATTAGGTAGGGCTTTCCCGTTTTCTTGTTTAAGTTCTATTTCAGGTTCTATTTTTGGTAGCCATTTTTCTGGAGGCTAAGAACTAGTGTTCCCCTCCTTTTCTGTTTGCTAGTTCTACTTGGTTGGTTGGGTATGAATATTTTCCTTATTTTGGGATGGGAGTTTGGGGTTTCACATTTTTATATTGGTCATTTTTGCATATGGTGTCTAAACCCAAATATTATTAGATTTTTAGGGGTTTTGTACCCATAGACCAAATGGGTTTTAATTTCAAAGATTTCCAATTTTTGAGGTGTTTACCTCATTTTGCATGTCGCCTTATTTTCTCAAGTTTTCTTGGCACAATGTGGCTCGTGGACCTGGAGGATCCATTTGAATGTTAGTTAGATCACTGTTGTACTTTTATGTTGCATTGGGATGTGTGTTGGATCCATCCTCCTAAGTCTATTTTCAGTTGAGTGACTTTCTACATTATTTTCTCATCTAGCCCTTGTGTTATGATCTTCATGATGGTGGTGCACCATGCATGAGTATGTGTGTGTACATTTATCGAGTGACTTGCTAGTCTTGATATTCCATGGCACATCCAGAAGTAAGATCATTGGGGTTGGGTTGGGAATTTGCATTCCTATGGGCACTCATCATTGGATGAGCATAGGTAGGGTAGGGTAGCATATGGAGGAGGCTTCTACCTCGCAGCCTGGCAATCATTGTGCCCAGAGGATTGGCGAAGGAAGTTTTAATTAAGTGATAATTAAATGAAAATACCGGGAGGTAATAAATATTTAAGATAATTAAAACTGGACTGTACGCCTTCTGTTGGGGAGAGTAGCTACCAATACTAGCTTGGGCTTGTCGATGCCAAGCAACTCTCCATGATGTCAACCCCTACTTCATAGCCCATTAAGTGTCTGACCAAGACTTGTAGTTTATGCATTGTCTATGTCTTGGTTTTAGTCATCATACTGTCTAGCATGTGTGTTAGCTGTAGATGTTTTCTTGTGTGTGTTTGTTGTTGGATCATTATCTCCATTAGCACGATGGGAGTAGACCTACAAGTACCACATGGTTGGGAGGCATAGCTACCTATACCACTGCTAGGGACTAGTGTATAGAGACAATGTCTTGTCCTAGTGCGACCATTGTTGGATGATTTCACTTGGTACTTCAGGTTCTAGAGTATGCCTTCTTGTAATTTATGCTTTCATTGGGATGCTTATATATCATGTTTAGATGATGTTAGTTATTGATGCATTTCTTTATTATGATGATTAGCATATGATAGATGATGTTATTTATTTTGTAGGATTATCTTATGCTTGCATTTAGCATGTTAGATTTACTTATTCTTATGTTGTATCATGTTTTAGTAGTGATGTCCCTCTTATGATAGTATTGACGATCTATTTGGTAGCTTGGGATGTTATGCATGGGGGATGGCTAGGGCCCATGATGGTCTTATGATGCTATTATGGTTGGGAAGAACCACGTACTTAGTTTGGTTGTATTGTGCATTGCGATGTTATTTATGTTATTGTGATGTTGCTTTAGTACACTATGATGTTTCCTTCTGTACTTTCCTTTCACTGCTTGTTTAGATGGTTAGATATAGTTTACATCTTTTAGTAGTGTGTTTTAGTGTTCACACCTAAAATTGTGGATCCAATACTCCCTGGTGTGGAGGTTTTGAACTCAGTTTAACCCTTTTGTTCATCCTTAGGAGTTTTCTTGCTTTTCTTGGGTGACCATTTGTCAGCATGGAGCAATACAATTTTGTGCTGCATATGCATTAGGATTCCATTGTGCATCTCGTGATTGTGTCACACACCTCTTTGAGTAATGTTGTGTGATACTTTCAAGTATTGCACCCCCATTGAAGAAGTGTCATAAAATACTTGTAAAGTATTACACACCCTTGAGAGAAGTGTCACCCTATCCCTAAAAGTGTCACACCCCTTCTTGGGAAATGTCATGCGATACTAGAAAGTATCACCCAGTGCTGATTTAAAGTATCATGTGGTATTTGCAAAAACTTGTCTAGGCAGACAACAAGCACTTTTTAGCAAGGCCCAAACTTTCTAGGAAGTGTTTGGGGTACCCTCTTAGGTTCTCTTCAATCCTTTTGTGTCTCATTTTGGATTCAAAACTTTTTGATTCAAATTTAGTTATGCATCTTCTGTTGTCAGTCATTTTGGTCACTAGTGGCATTTCAAGATCTACTGGTGTCAGGATGTTTGGTTAGTCTTTTATTGTGATCATTGTGATCCTCATATGTTGTATATTGTGTGAATTCATACTTTTAAAAAAAAAAATAAATTATCTTGGCTTATATTTATCCTTGTTTCCAAGGATCTCCAGGTCGGGGCATTATATACAAATTCATATGCAATCTTCCCTTTCATTGTTGCATCAACTTGACTAATCTACAAAAATAATCAGTTGATGAATCACTAAATGTTGTTTAGTGAGATTCAGATAGGGGAATAATTCCTAGCTTACTTCTTAGATACATAAATACATCCTTAGGTAATGGATTGGTGAATATGTCTACAATTTTTTCTTTTGTATTCACATATTCCAATCTCACCTCTTTGTCTTGCAGCAATTCTCTTAGAAAAAGATATTTTATTGCAATGTGCTTGGTCTTGGTATGCATCATAGGATTCTTTGATATATTAATTGCACTAGTGTTATCATAGAAGATAAAATTGGATCCTTTATTTCTTCATTCATATTGCCAATAGTTGCTTGAACCAAACAATATTGGAATAATTGACCACTATTGCAACATACTCTGCCTCTACTATAGACTGAGAGATGCAATTCTTCTCCTTACTTGTCCAAGACACTAGTCTCTATCCAAGAAACAATTCTTCACCATAGGTGTTCTTTTTGTCATCAATACTTCTTTCCCAATCTGCATTAGTGAAGGCTTTTAAATCAAAGTTGTTTCACTTCTTGTACCATAATCATAATCTTCAGTACATGATTCTCTTTATTGTCATCATATGATTTTCTTTAGGATTAGCTGAAAATATTGCCACCATACCAATTGTGAATGCAATATCAGGTTCTGTATGCACTACATACTAAAGTTGTCTAATCATGGATCTATATGTGGTTTGATCTACCTCCTTGCAATCATAATTTTTGGAAAGCTTATGTCTAGTAGACATAGGTTTTCCAACTGGTCTTGAATCCTCCATTCCAAACTTCAATATCTCCTTGATATACTATGATTGAGTAATAAAGATGCCATCCTTCTTCTGTTGAATCTGCAAGCCAAAAAAGAATTAGATCTCTGCCAAACATTGACATTTCAAATTCCTTACTCATTTCTATAGAAAAATATTTACATAAGTCATCATAACTAGTAAACAATATATCATCTAAAAAGACTTTTACTAGCAATATCTCCTTCTTTGGTCCTTCTTTGATGTATAGATTGTTGTTGCCATTTTCCCTTTGAAAACCAATCTTTATCAAATAACTACAAAGTCTTTCATACCATGCTTTGGGGGCTTGTTTGATACTATATAATGCTTTATGTAGTTTAAAAACCATATCCTTTTTGCTAGGATCTACAAAATCTTTAGGTTGCTCCATGTAGACTTCTTCTTCTAGAATTCCATTAAAAAATGCTGATTTCACATCCATCTGATACACTTTGAATCCTTTATGTGTTGCATAAGCAAGTAGAGTTTTAGAACCTTCTAATCTTGCAATAGGAGAAAATTTTTCACCATAATCAATACCTTCCTTTTGAGAATAACCTTTGAATACTAACCTTGCTTTGTTTCTTGAAACTTCTCCATCTGCATTCAACTTAATTCTAAATACTCATTTTGTGCCAATTACATTTTTATCCTTGGGTCTAGGAACAAGAGTCCAAGATTTGTTCCTCTCTATTTGTTCAATCCAATTTTCATTATCCAAAGCATCTTTAATAGTTCTAGGTTCAAATTCAATAAGCAATCATGTACCTTTCAATTTGTTCCTTGTCATTGTACCTTCTGACTTGTCTCCATTGCTTAGGTGCATGATGCCTTGTGACATATCTTGTAAGTATAGGTGCTTTGTATTTAGAGTTTTTTTGAATTGGCTCAACATAATCTTTTGAATCATGGCCGGGTCCCACTGTTTGTGGCTTAGGCCCTTCAGACTATGACTTGGGTTGTACTGGCTACAACTCAGGTGCTTCTGACTACAACTTGGGTCCTTCAAACTATGACTCAGGTTGCACTGGCTGCAACTTGGTTGCTTCTAGAGATTTTGGGGATTTGGGAGGTGAAGTTAGTTGACTTTAAATTGGATTTTATGGAACATTAGGAAATGTATTAGGTTCACAGTAAACACACTTTGTGTATTCTTCATGCTCTTTCCTACTCTCTTCTTCACTTTTAGATTGTTTGCCTTTAAATTTTCCACCTTTCTTTTTGAGTGAAATCTTAGCTTGAAATATAGACCTAATGCCTCTAGAGTTAGGAGCATAGTTGTCATAGTTATCTAACTCAAAGGTTGTCAACCTTCCCACTAGTGCATCTAAAGTTATGTCATTCTTAGTATCACATCTCACTTCTTGAATAGATGATACTCTAATTGCATAGATGGGAAGAATATCTCTAAGTACCTTCCTGACCACTATTACATCATCAATTTTCCCTCCAGAGGCTTTGATTGCACTAACACTTTCTTTGATTCTTTCACTATATTTTGCAATGATTTCATCCTCTCATCTTCATATGATCAAACTAACCTCTTAAGATTTTTTCCTTGGTTCTCCTTACAATATCATCACCCCCATATGTATCTTTCATCTTGACCCACATTTCATGAGTATTAACACAATCCTTGACTTCATCAAATTCAACATAATTAAGAATAGATGCAATGTAAATCATCATAATATTGTGATTTTTCTTTTCAAGATTTTCTTCAACAATCAAAGTTCCAGTAGGTACCTTATACTTGGTGTTCAAATATTTCAAACTTGAACCATTGATGGTTGCTAAATTCAGCTTCATAAGTTCCTACCATGCCTCAAAGTTATCTTTGTTCAACTTGGGAATATATCTTCTATAAGACTTCTTGATCTTTAGCTTAGGTCCTTGAAACCTTCTCCACAAGCACCAAAAGTTCTAATACCGATTGTCAAATTTGTTTTAGTGGTAACTAATTCAGCCCTCCCTTCTAAGTTACTCCTCTTATATTTCCAATATAATGATACAAAAAGAAAATATTCTATTTATGGTCAAGAATTTTATGCTATAGTTCAAGCATTGAAGAAGTGGATATACTATCTTCTTCCTAAGTTACTTTTTTTTATACTAGTCATCAAGATTTGCAATATTTGAATAGTCAAAAGGAAAATTAAACCAAAGGCATTTGAAGCGGGTTGAGTTTTTGTAGAGTAATACATTTGTTTTGAAAAATAGGAGTGGGAAATCTAATAGAGTTGCAGATGCTCTTAGTAGAAAACAAATTTTGTTGATTGAGATGCAGATTAAGGTGGTTGGGTTTAAGGAACTCAAAAAATTTGTATCTAAAGGATCCTAATTTTGGTGAAGCTTGGAAGACTTGTACAAAACCTATTACTCTTGATAGGACAAAGTGGTTGGATTTCATGATCCAAGATAGTATGCTATTCAAAGAAAGCCAATTATGCATTCCAAGTTCAATGAGAAAGAATCTCATCAAGAAGAAGCATAGTGGAGGATTGGCTAGACACTTTGGTAGAGATAAAACCATTGATTTGGTTGCTAAGAGCTATTTTTGGCCACAACTATAGCAAGATTTGAAGAAGTTCCTATAGAGTTGTAGAGTATGTTAGGTGGTGAAAGGAGTAAAGCAGAATATAGGGTTGTATTAGCCATTACCTATACCAGAGAAGCCATGGGAGGATGTCAAAATGTATTTTGTTCTTGGATTACCAAGGACTCTGTGAGGGAATGATTCTATTTTTGTGGTGGTTGATAGGTTTTCAAAGATGGCAGATTTCATTCTTTGCAAGAAGACTAGTGATGATGTTCATGTGGCAAAATTTTTTCAGAGAAGTGGTGAGACTACATGGTCTTCCAAAGAGTACAGTTTCAAATCAAGATACCAAGTTTGTTGGGTGTTTTTGGCATAAATTGTGGAAGCAATTGAAGACAAATTTAAATTTTAGTTCATCACATCATCCTATAGACTGATGAACAAATGGAAGTTGTGAACCAAAGTTTGGGAAATTTGTTGAGATGTTTGGTTGGAGACAAGCCAAAAGGATGGGATATGATTTTACCATAGGCACAATTTGCATATAATAATTATGTCAATGTGAGCACTGGTAAAACACCATTCAAAATTGTATATGGGAGCAGTCCCAGAAATACTTCTGAATTGAGGCAATTGGATAAAGGAGAGATAAGTAGTGTTGAAGCAGAAGATTTTGGTGAACATTTGAAGAATATCGACGAGGAGGTGAGGAAGCATATTACAAAGATGAATATGTAGTACAAGGCCAAGGAAGATGTGAAAAGGAGATATAAGGACTTTTACATTGGGGATGAAGTTGTGGTTCCTTTGAGAAAGGAGCATTTTCTAGCAGGTACATATAATAAGCTAAAGATGAAATTTGGACTGTGCAAGATAGTGAAAAGGTGTGATTTTGGAAATGCCTATGAAGTGGAGTTGCTTGTTGAATTGAATATTTTACAAGAACATAAATCCTCCAAGAGACTTGAGTTTTCATCACATATAAAGCCAAAATAAGAGAGATTTCACTAACAAGAAAGTGTAGCCACTTGCCTAATAAGGTTGTTTTTCTTATTGTGACCTACACATAGAAAAGAAAATGTGTGCATTATAACAAGAGGTGACATTGAACATTCTAGGTGTGTGTGGTGCACCAGTCACCCATCAAAGAGTTATTAAATGGTCCAATAAGTGTATGTGGCATGATATTCAATACATTAAAATGATACATCCTCAAGCTAACTCCATGTCCTAAGAAAAAAGAATAAAAAATATGATGCAAGCATAAAGATGTATGTGTCGTCAAGAGATCAAAAATATGATCAAGCTTAATACATTGTCAATAGTCCAAAGAAGGATAAAAAATGATTAGGCCTCCCAGAATGTTAATAATTCAACTAGGGATTAAGAGGAAGGATCAAAGCTCCTAGACTATTAGTATTCCAAAGAGAGATCCATTAGAACACAAAATAAGCCCCCATGATTTGTTAGTAGTTAAATGGAGGAAAGAAAACTATCATCATGTGTGTGCACAAAAATTCAGTAGTGTATTCCCCGACATAAAGTGATTGTAAACATCTTAATAAGATAAATAACTTTAACAAAAAAATACATGCATCCACTAAGAATGTGTCTACTATAAAATGTACCTAAGAGAGAAAAATTTAAGGGAAATAGCAAATGACAAAAAAGAGAGACTTCACACAAGGTCCACAAAAATGTTTAGAGGGAAAATAGACGCAATGAATTAATTATGTTAATTATATGAGATTAATTTATTAACCACCCACTTTCCCACCAAGCCATTCAATACAAGAGAAAGAGAGGCTTCCAAATATAACTCTAAATATAATCCAAGCTAGATTAACAAAACCAAAAGGATAAAGGGATGCTAATGCTAAACTCAAATCAATATCAAGGAAGTGCACAAGAAAGTCCTCTTTCATGCAATGCAAATTTAATAAAGATGTGTAATTGATTTAATTTCTTAAATAAGAAGTTTAAGATAGGTCTAGGTGCTAAATATAAGCAATCAACCCACTTAAGATTTGGAAATAGGTCTATAGACCAAAAGATGAAAATAATGATAAATAACTAACCTTGAAATGTGTAGAGAAATATGTTTTTTCACTCGAAAAATCATGGATCAGAACTATGAGGGAACTTTCCTTTGTAAATTTGTGATTACACTTGAAAATCTAGAAAAATACTATTTTTTGTAGGGTCCAAAGAATAGGTCAAAATTGTCATCATGTTCTGGAAGATAATGAAATTGCCATCATATTTTTGGGATACTATATAGATTATGATCTAACTTCTTCATAAATATCATGGTGAATGCTGTCCAAATATGTAATCACGGTTCTGCAAACCTATTCTTACACACACAAAAACTTGGTATTTGTTTATTTTGGATGAGGGCTTGCCTTGGTCAAGCCCTAGATTAAGGAATGCACCTTGAAATTGAGATGTAAATATAATGATACAGGAAATTCTAATATGTATTACAATTGGATATTTCAAATGAATGATACAATTTTGTTTGTAGATGAAATTGAATTTGAAATGCGATTATGTCTGTAAATGCAATATCCTTGACTCAAGGAAATTGAAGGAAATCAAAGAATCCAGAACTTCATGAATAGGGATATATGTGACATGCCAAGATGAAGAATGGAAGAACTTGAATGATATGGAATGATGGATCTCCTCCTTAGAAGCAAAACTCTTGTTAGATTATGGTGACTAATCAGAAAAGTACAATACATACTTCATAAATTCTTTGGAAAAAAATTTGGGCCCTATTTTATCAGGATTTTGGGCTGAAATGTAATTATTAATTATAACCCTAAAGTGGTAAAAATACTTGTATAAAAGAGCTTAGGGTTAGGGATTATTTCATAGTTGTGATGCAAAATTGGTTCTTGCCGCAGTGTTGAGCTGTAAGGGGTTATGGCTTGTAATCAGGTTATAATCACTAGATCGTAATAATATTGGACTTGCTATTTGGTGGACGTAGCCCAGGGATTGGGTGAACCATGTTAAATTCTAGTGTTTTGTGTTCTTTTCTATGTGATCTATTTTTTTTTTTTATTGGTTATATTTGCTTGTAATTGTTATTTATGTCCGTGGTTTAATCCTATCAAGTGGTATTAGAGCCTAGTTGTTTTTCAATTAGCCTCTATAGGAAAGTCTCACAGCTGAGTGGGAGTCTCACGATTGAGTGGGAGTGATGGAACACGAGGTTAAGCTAAGGGTTGATAGGTTTAATGGGAAAAACTTCTAGTTATGGAAGATGCAAATAGAAGACTATCTTTATCAGAAGGATTTATGGAAGTCGTTGGAAGGCAAAGGGAAGAATTAGGGATCTGTGTCAAATGATGAATGAGATATTTTGGACAGAAAAGAACTTGGAAGCATTCGATTATGCCTGGCACCATCAGTGGCATTTAATATTACAAAAGCAAAGACAATAGAAGAGTTGATGAAAACCCTAGCGACACTATATGAAAAGCCCTTCACTTTAAACAAGGTATTTCTCATGAAGCATTTATTTAATATAAAAATGGTAGAAGGTGGATATATTGTAGATCATTTAAATGAGTTTACTACTATTACTAGTCAGTTATCTTCTGTGGGTATCAATTTTGAGGAGGAAATTAGGGCTCTCTTGATTTTGTGTTCTTTGCCTAAAAGCTGGAATGGCTTGGTAATGGATGTGAGCAATTCTATTCTTAGATCTAGTACCCTAAAATATGATGATGTGATCGGTGTCATTTTGAGTGAGGAAACTCGTAGGAAATCCTCATGTGGATCTACATTAAGAAGTGCTTTGAATGCAAAAAGTAGGGGCACAATGACTAAGAGAGGACGTAATTCCAAAAATCATGGGAAATCAAGAGGAAAGTCAAAGGGGAGGAGGTCTCAAATGAGAGGACCAAACGACTATTGGTACTGTGGGAAACTAGGTCATAAAAAGAAAGATTGTTGGAATCAAAAGAAAAAAGAAGGAGATAAATCAGATGGAGACAAGGAGAAAAATGTGGTAAGTAACAAATCCGAAGAGGATGCTTTGCTTCTATCTTTAGAAAGTGTTGATGATTCATGGGTTTTAGATTTTGGTGCTTCATTTCATGCTACACCTCATAGAGGTTATTTCATTGATTATGTCTAAGGGGATTTTGGGCTTGTTTATTTGGGGGATAATGAACCCTATCAGATTGTTGGAAAGGGAGAAATTAAGATTAAGTTGTAGAATGGGAATTATTGGCTACTACATGAGGTACGACATGTTCCAAGGCTAAGTAGGAATTTAATTTCAAAATGGCAACTTGGTCATGAGGGTTGTGTAGTTACTTTTAATGATAAAAATTGGAAGGTTTCAAAAGGTTCCCTTGTAGTAGAACAACATGTGAAAGTAGGCACCTTATATCTTTGTATAGGTCATATTGTTCCTTCTACTTTAATTTTTTCAGAGAAAAATGAATGTTTGGGAACAATTGTTGCAGTTGAGCAAGGAGAACAAATAGCTGCTGCAAATTTTGATACAACGTTGTTGCATAATAGACTTGGGCACATGAGTGAGAAAGGTATGAAAGTACTTCATTCAAAGAAAGTTTTACCAGGTCTAAAATGTGTTAATATGGATTTCTCTAAAAGTTGTGTGTACGGGAAAAAAAAGAGAGAGTGAGTTTTGTAAAGACTGGGAAGGAAAACAAAAAAGAGAAATTAGAGCTTGTGCATACAGATGTATGGGGACCAGCCCAGGTATCTTCCCTTGATGGCTCTCATTATTATGTTACATTTATTAATGATGCAACTAGAAAAGTATGGGTTTATTTCCTTAGACAATAATTTGATGTATTTCAAACTTTTAAGAAATGGAAATGCTTGGTTGAAAATGAGATTGGTAAGAAATTAAAATGTCTCAGATCTGATAATGGTGGTGAATATTGTAGTCATGAATTTGAATATTAGTCCTACACTAATGGTATTCATAGACATAAAACTATTCCAAGGAATCCACAGGAAAATGGAGTGGCTAAATGCATGAACAAGACTATAATGGAGCACGCAAAGAGCATGATGTTACATGCTGGGTTGCCCTTACACATGTGTGTAGAGGCTATCAATACTATTGATATTTGATTAATAGAGGTCAATCTACTCCTTTACGATATGGTATTCCAGAGGAAGCATGGACTGGTAAGAAGGCAGGTTATTGTTTTCTCAAAACCTTTGGCTGCAAAGCATTTGCTCACATAGATTCTGAAAATAGAACCAAGCTAGAAGCTAAGTCAAAGAAATGTCTATTTGTTGGATATGACATTAATTAATTTGGTTATAAGATTTGGGATTTTGAAAATCATAAAATTTTAAGAAGTAGGGATGTCATATTCAATGAGAAAGTGTTGTTCAAAGATCCATTGCAACAACATGAGAAGAAAGAAGATGATTATGTAGTGTTGGATGATACTCCACAAGCTGATGTTCTAGCCATTCCTCATGATGTACAACAACTGCAACAAAAAATATCACACACACTAGTGACTGTTAGACAATCAACAAGGCAAATTAGACCTCCTAAAATATTCTCTTCCTCTTTGTATTCAATTTTACTTACTGATGTTGGTGAACCTGAATGTTACGATGAAGTTGTGCAGGTGGATACAAAGATTCAGTGGGAGTCTACAATGAAAGATGAAATGGACTCTTTGTTGAAGAATAAAACATGGGATTTATGCAAGTTTCCTACAGGTAAAAGAACTTTATAGAATAAGTAGGTTTACAGGTTGAAAGAAGAGGAAGGAGGTGAGAAAAGATTTAAAGCCAGGTTAGTTTTGAAAGGATTTTCACAGAAAAAGGGCATTGATTTTGATGAAATATTTTCTTTTGTTAAGATGACTTCTATCCATACTATTTTAAGTCTTGTGGCTACTAAAGATTTGCATTTGGAGCAACTTGATGTTAAAACATCCTTCCTTCATGGTGATTTGGATGAAGATATATATATGGCTCAGCCACAGGGATTTGCGATCAAAGGTAAGGAGAACTTAGTGTGCAAATTGAAGAAAAGTTTATATGGCTTGAAGCAAGCATCTCGAAAATGGTATCCAAAATTTTACAGTTTTATACACGAGCATGGTTACAATAGGTGTCATTCAGATCATTGTGTTTATTTTAAGAGGTTGGATGATGATAGCTACATTATTTTATGTATTATGTTGATGATATGCTTGTAGCTAGGTCTAACATGGATCACATTAAGGGGCTGAAACACCAATTAGCACATGCATTTTCTATGAAGGATTTGGGGGTAGCAAAACAAATCCTTGGTATGAATATTTGTAGAGATAGGAAAAATAAAAAATTGACGCTATCTTAGGCTGATTATGTTGAGAAAGTGTTGCAACGTTTCTCTATGGAGAACGCTAAAGCTGTTAGCACACCTTTACCTAGTCATTTGAAGTTGACAAAGGAGATGTGTCCTAAGACACAAGAAGAAGAGGATAAGATGTCCAAGGTACCCTATGCTTCAGCTGTAGGAAGCTTGATGTATGCTATGGTATGTACTAGGCCAGATATTGCACATGTAGTGGGAGTCATTAGCCAGTATACGAGTCATCTAGGAATTGAGCATTGGAATGTTGTCAAATGGATTCTCAGATATTTGAGAGGAAAATCTAATAAGTGTTTACACTTTGGGGGCTCTACTACTAATTTACAGGGCTATGTTGACTTAGATTTGATAGGGGATATTGATACCAGGTGAAGTACTACAAGTTATGTGTTTACTATTGGTGGGGCAGCCATGAGTTGGATTTCTAGGTTATAAAAGGTTAATGCTTTATCTACTATAGAGGCAGAGTATGTAGCTGCTATAGAGGCATCTAAGGAGATGATATGGCTTTAGTTCTTCTTAGAAGAATTGGGACACCTTCAAAAAGATAATTATTTGTTTATAGATAGTCAAAGTGCCATTCATCTTGTAAAGAATTCAGCTCTGCATTCAAAGACCAAACATATATAGTTGCAGTACCATTTCATTCGGTCAGTTTCGGAGGATGGACAGTTAAAGCTAGAGAAGATACATACAAATGAAAATCTAGCAGATATGTTGACAAAGATAGTAACAAGGGAGAAGTTGAACTCTTTTTTAGCTTTGGTTGGTCTTCTAGACTGAACATGAATAAAAGAATAACAAAGTCCAGGGTGGTTTGATCCAATGGGAGCCTCATGGAGTAGCAGCATAGCTATAGGATTAGTCTTCAAGTGGGAGATTTTTGTTTAGTGTAGAGCCTAATCAGTCCCCAAGTGGGAGATTGTTAGATTGTGGTGATTGATCAGGAAAGTACTGTAATGATAACCCTAAAGTGGTAAAAATACTTGTATAAAAAGAGCTTAGGGTTAGGGATTGTTTCATAGTTGTGATGCAAAATTGGTTCTTGCAGTGGTATTGAGCTGTAAGGGGTTACAGATTGTAATTAGGTTATAATCACTGGATCGTAATAATATTAGACTTGTTGTTTGGTAGACGTAGCCTAGGGATTGGGTGAACCATGTTAAATCTTGGTGTCTTATGTTCTTTTCTGTGTGATCTATTATTTTTTGTTATTGGTTATATTTGCATGCAATTGTTATTTCTATCTGTGGTTTAATCCTAACAACTCCAATACTATCGTAAAGGAAGAAGCTTGGTGCAAGAAGGAAATGCTTGAAGATGCTTAAAGAATACCTTATGAATGCACACACACTTTCTCTTGGTTTCTTGATATCTTGTGGGTGTAAAATGAAGAGCCCAATCCTCCTTATATACCAATTTTTTGGATAATAAAAGAAAGAAGGTCAACCTAGGAGGAGGAGTTAATTAATCAAAATATTGAGGCAACTCAAGCCTTGCAATCCAAGATCCTCAGGGCAGAGGTTGAACTTGGTTGACCTATTCTAGTATATGTAAAATAAATTAACCTATTCCTAAGGGGGGTCTTAGAGGTCTTAGAGAAGGTATATAAAGAATCAAGAAAATTAGAGGTTTCTAGTAGATATGGCCAAAAAGGTGATAAAATAACACCTAAATGACCATGCCAGAAACTAATAGATGGTCTAGAAATGTGGGAAGGATTGTGATGAAGAGAGACATAGATACTAAAAATATGGTAAGGAAGGATAAAAAGTCTCTAAATGAAGTGCATCCATTTTAAGATTATACACATATCAAGTCTAGGAAAAGTTTGTAAGGATGCCTTAGAGGTGAGAAAAGAACTTGAAGTAAAAGGGATGGTCTCAGAAAAAGAACAACTCAAATGGATGTTAGTTATTACTCAAATGAATTATGTACAAAGATTAAAGATCCTAAAATTATTAGTAGAGTAAAAGGTGAATGACTCGCAATAATATGGTCCATGTCTCAAAGTGAAATATTAAATGGAGGAATTTAAAGCAGGGACATGAAGAATCCCTCTAACTACTTCATGAATTGGAGGCATTAACTAATATGATGAAAAAAAGTATTTGGTGTGTTAATGTTGCGATTATCAAAGAATATGAAGCCACAATTGAGGAGGCAAATTAAATGATATAGTATTTCAAATGGTAGATCAATTTGGTTAAAGAAGCCAAGGATTTATCCGATGATGATTTCTCCAAAGTCACAAATATGGAATCTATGTTAGGAATCTTCTAGGATATCCTAGAAGAATACATGGAGTTCAAGTAACCTAGATTAGGAAAGATAAGGAGGTTTGGAAATAGAGGAAAATTCATATTGGTCTTCCCCACTATGAGTTGATCCTAAAGTTCTCTACTACCCACATGAAATGGAGAAATATATGCTTGGTAGAAGGATAGTCGAAACAACACATGCTTGTCACATCATCCCAGTTTTATATATCAAATTTTACACTTATAATTTAGTTGCTAGTTATTAGGAAATTATTTATATTTCTTAGCACTTAGGCTTAAAAGTTATTTTACCCTTTAAGGGAAGTTATTTTACTTTATTTTTCAAAAACTATCATAGATTGGTGGCTACTTATATATATGGTTTTTTAGACTATAATAGGGATAACCATTTTGATATTTAAATTTATATAATATGATACTGTGACATTTTGACATTTTTTTAATGTGATGGATGTTTAATTTGTTAGTTGAGTATATACATATTGAAAGCATTTATGACTTTAGATCTATTAGTTTTATTATGGATAATTTTTTTTGTTGGATATTATAATTATGTATTTTCTTTCTATTACATCATTTTCCTTCTCCTAGTTGCTCACACAAAATTAGTTTCTGAGAAATATATTTATTTTATGGCTGAATGTATGGGCATTGAATTAAGTATGTTGGCTTCCTAGGATGCATGGTATAATTTTTAGAAACTAATCCTTTAATTTTAGTCAACATTACATTTTTTGATTATGAATGGGTGTCCTTTCCTTTGGTATAAATTTTGATTAAAAGCATAATTCAGTTAATCCATTGAAAATCCAAAAAAGGAGTTGTACCTTAATATAAATTTAGAGGGCATGACTATAAGTAGTTAGGCCCAACTATTGTGACAAATTAGTTCTCTTAAGGGCATAAATTTATGAAATTTATTAACAAAAGAGATTAAAGAAGGATACATATCTTATTAACAAATGGTTGATGTTAGATTGAGCCAAGGACACAATTTTTTTTAGCAAGGAAGAGATGGTTTAAGCTAGGCTATTAATGGTAGATTTGGTAGAATATATGATATGAAGAGATAAGTTGGATATGTTGGGAAATTTATAGGAAGTAGAGGGAATATTGGAAGAAATATGAAGCATGTTAGAAGTGGGAGTAGAAAGAGGATTGAAATATGTTAAATCAACACTATGGTAAGAATGGATATATAAAGGCCCTAAAACACAAGGAACACTAATACAAGATGAAAGTAATCCACAAAAACTAATCACCAACAAAGAATTCTTTTCCTAATTCACAAATTCATCAACACCTTTCTTTTACAAGGTTTCATAAAACCTATTCACAATGCCAATTCATTCAACACATACTCTATGATCCAACAAAGTACCATTGAACTTCATCCTTCAAAACCTATCTATATGTCTTCATTGTGAATATAATGAACCTTTTATCTTTTCAACATGCCAAATCCAATTAGTTACTTTTGATTAATCCCATGACCTTAGGGACATTCCTTGTACCCTCACAAGACTCCCAATAACATTAACAAATCATTTTCCAACTGTCCCCTTAATCTGATTGCCTAATCTAAATACTAATTACACACTTGTCTCCTTTCATGACTAATTTCTCTAGCCCCATTAAAAATTATCCATTCATCCTTAAGGCTTTTATAGTTCCCAAATGACATGTATCTCCAATTCACTATAACCATATTATTCCCTTTACCTTTCCAAATAAGACCCTACATTGAACTAAAACCTTAACCCTTGGAATTCTATCCCTCACAATGTTAATGATTTTTCCTACACTTTTTTCAACTCTTATGATCAGCCCAACCATATATATAATAACTACGAACAACACTAAACATCCCTTACTATCAACACTGACAATCATGTGTACTTCTACAAATGGTCACCCAAAATGCCCTTGTGTTTGTGTTCCTTCTCCATCAATTACTGAAAAATTTACAAGACTTACCTTTGAACATTAAAAACCTTTCAAGTCTCTTACATAGACACAACATGAGTAAAGTCACCATCAAATATTCAAACCACTATCCTGATATAGTCTTTAAATGTTTTTACAGACCTTCTCTTTATTAAAAATATGTACAATATTTTACATGATTCTATGCACATGATATCAAATCATAATATAAAAAATCCACCATATTTTGACCAAGAATGAGGCTCTAACTTATGTTCAACAAAAAGATTTTGCATTTTTAAGATGATAGGCTTATTCTCAAGAGGACACTGACTAGGTTGTTCTGATAATCTCACATTTGTTACAATGGGAACTTTCACAACCATAGGAAAATGATATTTAGTGTAGGTTCTAGTAGATCACATGGACAAATGGAGTACATGAGTGGAGTTTCCTTTGGCTGCAATTCATATTTTTTGAGAAATTAATTGTTTCTTTTTGTATGTTCATTTTAATGTTGTGTCTGTTAGTGTAGTTTGGATAATATGCTTGCCAAATAAGAGAATCACTAAGTGGTCAAAGAAGGCAAACATACACAACATGAATCTTGGTTAGGTTACATTTGATCTCTTTTCAAATTTGAAGGGTTTATTTTAATATTAAATCTTTATAAAATGTTCATCTCTAGGGATTGATTTAATTTCATTCTCATGCATAAAATAAGGGAAATGCTATTAAGTTTCAAATTATAAACCTGTTTGAAAATTTGGCTTAAGATATCATGTGAAATAACCACCCCAAAACCTTGGATCACAAATTAGAATAAAATTTTGTTAGAATTCTTTAAAATAACTGAGAGAGAGGGGTGGGGGTGAATCAATTATCCAAGGTCCAGATAAAACTTTTCAATGCTTAGTAAACCCATATCCATAAAATGTCAACATGCATGCATCCATTAGAAACATCATAAAAATCTTTGTAGAAATGTAAACATGTAACATCATAAAAATATTTACACAATTTGATAGAAGGACTTTAGGTGGAAACCCAATTTGGGAAAAACCACTCGTAACATGCTACTAATTCTCACTCTTCTGAAGTGATGCCTTGTGAAAGGCCAACCATGTTAAAGGTTACAATACACACTGTTAAATGTGACCCAGTTAAAGGATTTCAATCACACTATTAGGAGTGAGCCTTGTTAGAGGACTTTAGACCATTCCATTAGAATGTCACTTGATTAAAGGATTTATAAATGGCTATTAGGTCAACCTTAATCCAAAGGATTTTATCCATAATGGTACAATTATTAGAAAGTAATAGTAGGACTTGATCTAATAAACACTTACAACTCAATTGAAGATTATAGATCTCTATTGTAGTCCTCCATTTTTCTTGGCATTCATACTCTTCAGCTCTGATAGCTTGTTCACCCTTTAGGAATTCATACTCTTAAGCCTTCTTGCTTTGTTTGCCAACTCTGGTTTCTTCTATTCGGCCACTGAATGAAGAAATACCCTAGACTCCTTGTCTTATTAGGTTTTCTCACATAAAAACCTTTGCTTTTGACCAACTATCTCTATAAATAGAGAATTTAGATATTTTTCCACTTAACTACAATCGTCCATTTTAGGGTTAGGTAGGATTCAATGAATCGACCCACTTTTCTCTTTGGTCCCTCTAGAAACTTCCTCTACAATCTTCCTTGTATTCACCTCAAAATGATTTACCTTGAATTCCATGCCACCAACTCATCATAGTTATCTTCCACACGCTTCACATAATTCAAGAAAATAAAATATTCATCTTGTATTCATCAAATCTTCGATTTAACACTATTTTCCATCACTCAACATCTATATTGTTCTATCACTTGGCCAACACTAGCTCACTCAAAAAACACTAAAGTTTATTGATGCTTGACACCAACTAAACTTTACTCGGCATATACTAACAATCAACCCGTTTGCACTATTTTAAATCTTTGCTCGACACCTCTTGATTTTCACTCAACTTCTACTGATTTTTACCCGAGTTGCACTAATTTCTCGATAAAGCCTGGTAGACACTTTTCTTACTTGATCTTCGTCTAGTCTTAACTTGATCAATCTTTCATTTTAGACTTTAAGTAGATAAAAAATACACTATAGTATCAATGTCTTACTTGGTCTTAGTGCTTCTTTTACATACCAAATGACTAAATCTTTCTCTAGGTGCTATTGTCATCTCCTCTTTTCAAATCCTCTTCATCAATCAACTGAATGATAGCTTTCAAAATAAATAAAAATTGTCTCACTAGTAGGTAGCAGGTTTGACATCATTGACAAAATAATGATTGTTCCATTATAGGTTCTTCACTTCAAAACAATCTCATACCAACCAATTCTTCAATAAAACTATTCAACCTTCCATTACAAAAATTACTAGATGATTTTTCATATTGTTCTTGTTGCCATTATTTGCTAAAACTTTCAACTACTATTTGGCAGACTTGTACCATACACAACTTAAAAGTTGTGCCTACATAAAATACTGCATCTTTCAAAATAATAGATTGATGTCAATTTAAATCACTACACTATTGAGAACATAATGTTGGAATTACAATAGGAAAGGTAAACTTCTAAGAAGTGGGGGGGGGGGGGGGGGGGGGGGTGAGAAGGTAAAACTAGGGTGGGGATGACACCCACAAATCTTCACTAATAGTAATAAAGTATATCCAATGAAGGTTACAATGTTTGATCATGAGACATGATCTACCCTATTAAAGGCTTACAAAGACTATTAGGTCTTTACCTATTAAAAGTGTGCTTGCTAAAGGAATTTAACTCACAACTAAGTAAGAACCCTGTTAAAGGATTTCAATATAGGCTGTTAGGACTACTCTGTTAAGAGATTTAACTAATTCACCTACTAGAATGAATCAACAGTAATCTTGTAGTTAGGACTTGGTTGCTTGATGATAGATCACCTCTAAACTAATGTATTCTCAATCCTTCTTGATCAGATGTCTCTCTACTGTATGCATTTCCCTTCTTCTGTTCTCCTTTAATTGATTCTATAATGCAATTTCAATTCACAATTCCTTAGTCACAATGAATGCTCTATTTGTGCATGCAAACTACTCTCTTTTCCCCTTCCACACACATTAGAAAGTTTAGGGTTTGTCCTCCTTAAGAAGACATAGGTGACTTAGGGTTAGGTATGAATAAACAACTGTGATTCATCCATTTTATTGCTTAGACCTTCTATTTTCTTGATTGGCTGCATCTAATGCATTGGGAATCTGACTTGAGATTTTTCCTTATCTCCAAAATATCATAATTCAATCTTTAAGTTAGCTCAAAAATGGTTTACATAATAGTTTGTGCCATTACAAAAATCTATCTCACTCAGCATCTGAAGTCTCTGATGCTTGACGTATACTGTTTTCTTTACTATGACTCAACATTTGTATCACTCGACATGCACTACTTACTTAGCTCCTGAATCACTCAGCATACACTATTTGCTCGGCACTTGATTGACTCGACACATGAGTGGCTTGTTACTCACTGTGGACTCGGTATGCTCTATTATATACATGTGCTCAGCATGAACTAATTAAATGACTTAAGTGTATAGACACTCACTACTCAAAACCAATCGGAGATCAACACACAAAATTATTATTTTGATCAAAATAAATTGGATGTGTGAAAATTCAGTAATAAATATTAAATATTTTACCACACTTTGTGATGAACTACATAGATAATTTTAATAAATTATAGATCACCATCACTTATTGTCGAGTCAAAACTTGTAACAGTTTTCTGGAAAAATATATTATTAAATTGATTCTTATTATATAAATATTTATATTAGTAATTTTTAATAGAATATAGATTATTTTTATTTATTTATTTTTAAATGACATAATATCATTTATACATTAGTATTGTATAATTCTGGATTACTTTTTATAAAAAAAACTACAATATTTATAAAATAAAAAAAGTATTTACAGATTAAATTTTATGTGAAAAGAATGTTTTATTTAATTTGAATTGAGATTTAATGTATTTTACAAATTTATATTTAAAGTTTAGAAAAAAAAGTCATCATTTTGTTTATTTATTTTTCTAAATAATAGCTTAAATTCTTAAATATCAATTTTAATTATTTAGACATATATTTGTTTCATTTTTATTTTCTTAACAAAACATGTTATTTTATCTTACTCAAGATTTATTTTATTTTACAACTTGACAATTTAGTTTCTTATTTAACAAATTTTAATTTTACATTTAAATATATATATATATATATATATATATATATATATATATATATATATATATATATATATATATATATATATATATATATATATATATATATATATATATATATATATATGAAATTGCTTAGTTATTTAAAATATATATATTTCTATATCTATATATATATATATATATATATATATATATATATATATATATATATATATATATATATATATATATATATATGAAATTGCTTAGTTATTTAAAATATTATTTATATTATTCTTTAAAATTATTTTATTTATTATACAACCTATTTTATAAAATATTTCATTTTTATTTCAAAAGTTTTAATGTTTATGTTTTAAAATCTTTTATTTAATTATCAAACCATTTCTTAATTTTAATTTTTGGTGTAGTAAATGTTATAAGCTAATAAGTTAATTTTTAGATTTAAATTATATTGTGAAATTATAATTACTCATTATGGGTTGGTTAATTTATGAATGACACTAAAATCAACCTTAAAAGTGGAAGATAATAAAGCTTGAAGATGACCAGGACCAACACACAAAGTATCGTGGTATGGTGGTAAACTATATTATGAAGCATTGTTTAGACTTTGAGACTTTCTTTTCTCAAAAAATGAAATCACTTTTGAAGAATAGTATGAAAAATAGTAGAAGATAGAATGTGGGTAGGGCCTTGTGAGACTTATGCATGGTGACTTGTATGAAAATTCATGTACACCACTTGAAGGACAAATAATCCTAGATCTACGATTTTGATAACACATATACTCCTACACTTCATTTCTCATATAATGATGGAAACAACTAGAACAATTTGTGCCTTTTTAGGGAAAATGTAAATATTGATATTGCCCTTGTTCTTCTACATGAGGACAATAAAAGGACAAGACCTTATGGCCAAGAGCTTGTGAAGTTTTTTGTGGATGAAATAGGAGTAGAGATTATAGTGAAAATTGTAGAGAATACATTTTTATAAAAAGAAAGGGCAAGCCCCAGTGAAGGAAAAGTCTAACAAGGTGTATTCCATGGGTACCAAGGAAGAAAAATATAATACTAGTAGAGTAACCTTTGCACCCTTCAAAAGTGCAAGTGCTAGTATTAGTTTGTTGTTTACCCTAAGTAAGGGTTTAGATCTAGTTCAAAAAAACTTCAATATCTTACTCCAAACATAACAAATAAAATCCATTTTAAAGATTCAAGGCTCCATCTGATTGACTAAATGATCGAATTAAATAATAAGCTATTATTCATAAGAAATGGCTACAATCAGATTGTAACATATAGTAACATAAGAAAAAACATGATAAAACCACTTTCTATTAATGATAAACTTAGAACATAATCTTGGGTCTCTTTTGGATCATTAAAATGATATTTAAACTGCTCCTATCTATTCCAACCAGAAGTAACCCTCCAAATACCCCTACAACCACCATTTTCTTGGTTGGCCTATTTTTACCTATAACTAGGCATATGCATAGATTATCATTTATAACAACTTTTGATCCATTTTTCAACTTTTCAAATATAGTTATCTTCCTTATTATATTGATTTGGTCTTAAAAAACCTTATGAAAACCAAAATACTAATTTAAAATCCCATTCTGCCCCTTTGAAGCCCTTACATAGCCCATTTACACCTAGATTTCCTATTATGGAAATTTATTTCCAATTGACTCAACATGGACTTATTTATAGCTTTTATAGCCTTAATTCCATCATCAAGAGGTCATTTTGACCACATGGACTCATTTCCTTTACAAATCCTCTATGTGGGCCTCATGGTGACCCTTGTGTCCCAAGTACTCTTGCACCTAGGAATAGGATGAATCACATGTGTAGGATTGGAAACTTTCATTGAAGTAGTAACAAGAGGTTGGCACATAAGTTGAACCACTAGGAATATTAGTTGAATTTAGTTAAGCATTAATTCTTCTAGAAGGTGGTACATAGCCTAATTCTTGAGAATTGTGCACTAATATTTTAACATTGAAACCAATGATATGGGAAATTCTACACAAGAGATAAATACCATGTTCATCATTATGAATGAGTTCCGTTAAGGCTTCTACCTTGCGAATGGTATCGAGATAGTAATGTTCAAGTGAGCTAGCCAATTTCCTGATTTCTCAAATTTGTGAGTAAGCTTTTGGACTTGGGAAGGAGGAACACTTGAGGGTCATCTTATCATGATAAGGATGAGAAGAGTTATTATATATGATAGGATTAGGTTCACAAGGGAGCATATTCATCTCATCAAGATTCCTAGGAGAAAAGAAGGGGTTGGGATCAAAAGAACCCATGAATCTATGAATTAGTTTAACTAGAATACTATAGGTGGAACTCAAAGTGATAAATTTCATGCACAAAGATATCCAATAAAATGAAAAAAATAACAATTTACCAAAGTTATAATGCATACCAGGTAGATCTAGATGTGAATTCTAACTCCAAAGTACAATTTAATTATCAAATTGAAGAAGGTGTAAATGAAAGTAATGCATGCAAGGAAAGACCAAACAAAAAAGATATAACTACCCAATCAAGATGCATAAAGCATGAAGGCATCTAATTCACCAAAATATATGTTGAAGGTAAACCAAGCATATAGTGAAAAGAATGTCTAATACACAAGCAACAGGTATGAAGTGTAAGAGTGGTGGGTTAACCAAAATATATGTGAAGCTGAACCAAGCATACAATGAAAAGATGATGTAACTATGCAACCAAAAGGTGTGAAATGTAAGAGTGATAGGCTCACCAAAATGGATAATAAAATATTGGGTGTGTATATGATTGGGGGTGTTATGTAGATCTATGGTTTTTGGTTATTTGTAATCCTAAATTAATTAACTTTAAGATAAAAATAAAGATCTATTTCAATTATAAGTGTGATTCAAGTACTACTAGTAGTTAAGACATGCTAACTAAACCTATTATGAATTGGTTTGTAGTCATGTATGTTCATCGCATCTTTCCATTCATGAATAGCTAGTATTTTATGAGGATAAACCCATTCTCTCAAGACATCAAAGACATTTTTAATTTAATTATCTTTCACAAATCATAGCTATCTAGAACAACTACTTTTGGCATTGTAGCACAAGCACATTTTGGTACATCAGAGACAACATTCTAGGATTAAAAATATTAAACAAACCATATAAGACACAAAATCCATTCATGATAGTGTGTTATAACAAAAGAACATTAGACTCAATGTAAATTAAGTAAACATTTCTTCTAAATTAATTGATACTTATATTACACATATCTAACTTCATGTATCAAAAGAATTTTTTTTTGCAAATATAATATAATAAATATAAGAGATATCCTTGGTAATATTTTTTCATTAGTTATTGCATAGATAAACAAATTGATCAAGCATTGCAACCATTCTTGCAAGATAAGGAATATAGATTTTATTATCGTAGTGTATCATATATTGCATATCACTATAAGTGATAAGTAAGCATTTATATCTAAGCATATTTTGTGACAATCATATCAAACATTTCTATATTGCACAAATTTAAAATAAAATCCATTAAAAATACCAGTGGTTATGTTTCCCAATCCAACATATCCAATTCAAATGTGGTCGTAATAGATCTTCTTGACTATTTTTAGCATATTCCTAGTGGGTATGTGCAGGATCATGGCGTGCCAAAAAGTGGCGATGTGAAAAAAATAGAGATTGAACACGTCTAAAAGAACTTCAAAATCTGCTCTGACTTTTTTCCACCTATCTAGGTACCAAACTTAGAAGGAAAGGCCAAGCCTTATTGGATATCCAATCTGATATCGGATATCCGATATTATTGGATATCCGATAATCATATAACATTATTATTATTATATTATAATAATATAAAAATATTATATTATAATAGTATAATATATTATTTAATATTATATAATATAATATAATAATAATAATAATAATTATACTATAATATAATAATATTATTATTATATTATAATCGTATAATATTATACTATAATAATAATATTATATTATAATGTATTATATTATAATAATATAATATAATATTTAATATTATAATATATAGTAATGTAATATATATATATATAATATAATAATAAAAAAGTATAATATATTATAAATTATAATAATATGATATAATAATAATATAATATAATATAAAATATAATATAATGTAATATCTTATATATAATATAAGATATGCGGTGGATCGGATATATGATATAATATCGGATATCCGATATCTGTGACATTACATAAAAAAAGACCAGACCTGCAAGCTCTTATTTCTCATATTTAAGGGGCCAGTATTAGTGCGCGATCAGATATCAGATAATAGATTGAATATCAGATATTAAGGTATATATATATATAGCTCATTTTAAATCTAAATTCAATAGATTTTAGCATGATTTTGTTTGTTTTAGTTGAATCTAGGGTTTTTTTGAAAAAAAATGGTTAAAATTAAGGTTTTTCTAAATATATATTACATTTTGCAATTCAATAGGATTGGCTAATCAGAATGATAACACTGAGGTAGGGAATAATAGTCCTCATAACCCCCCACCAAATGATCCAGTACCCCCACAAAATTTTCCACCAAACGATCCTCTACCCCCTCAAAACCCTCCTCAAATCGAGGATTTGATAAATGAAAATCTCATCAAGTTGAAAGGTTTGCATAGAACATATAATAATGTACCTGCATTGGCTCATATGTTATCTACGTTAAACACCATAGTGGATAACATTGAAACCCTTACAAACCAACAAAATGCCGCTCTTCATTGGCGTGATCAAATGCACAAGATGTTTGATGATGGTTTGGATTATGATGAGGTTGTGACCCTCAACATAAGCAAAGATGATTTGGCCAGCCTTTTTGCGAACCTAAAAATGGGTTTACCAATTGACCCAAAAAATCCAAACTATCGATTAAATGGTGCACAGATGATGCCATACATGCAAACTTTTGGGATCATTGGTGGATGGTCTTTGATATCCCTCCACATGGAAATTAGACATACCATTTTATTTCCTTAGAAAATTATATGCTGAATTTGTGTTGAAACTTAAAGTGAATTATTGGAGCATGAAGCCCAACATGGGCTTAGGACTAGGAGCTCCTTAGGATAGACCCTCTTCCCAGCGGAAGAAAGCTAGCACTTTTGTCCCCCCCACTAATATCTCCCCTCCTCCTCGAGTGCAGCTTCTAGATATTATGATAGAGGCTAGCTCTCAGACCATCAGAGCCATTCACAGGCTGAGTAGCCTAATGATATCTCAGGCTAGGTGAGTCCTACCTCCTCATGTTGATGATGCTGGTGCCAGTTCAGCATCGGTTATCTCATCACACGTTTGTGTGCCTCACACTTGCATTATGTGCAAGAATATTTTCTTGGGGCCCATAGGTGATCTTCTTAAGTATCATTTTGTATTAGACGAGGATACACTAGACACACACGTAGAGGCTATAGACCCTGATGCGAGAGAGGAGGAGAATGTAGAGGCATGGACTCCTTCGGTGTCGGTACGTGTATATATTATTTTGTTATGACATATGTGATTTAAAGTTATTATTTTATAATAGAGTAATTTTAATTTTTAAGCCATATTGACTTTTATATGTATGTGATCTTCATTCACATTTAATTGATGACCGAGGAGGAGCTCAGACAGATTGATGATGCCACGCTCTCGACCATTTCATTTGGCCATGCGACATCTATGGTACATTATGTTGTGTTCATATTTTTTTCTATTTGATATTGTAGCATATATGGTTGCTAATCTTTCTTTTATCTTGCAGGTAGCACCTGTCCCGGGGGGACAAAGTGCGGGGGGTGAGCCAGCACGCATTGACAAAGGAAAGGTAATTAGGCACTTTCTATTTGATTAAATATTGATGCATTCTTGTAAAATGTTCATGGTAATCCCATTTAATTACATTCTTTATTGTATATAGGGCATCGCTACTGGGGATGAGCCTGTACAGATTCTACGTCGTAGACCAGTAGGATTTCCATTTGCACTGAGAGCCCCATTATATGTATAAATATCATTTATTTTTTATTATCCTTATCTTCATAAATAAATTCAAAACTAATTTCCGTGATATTAACAACTAGCATTTTGTATCTCATAGGAGAATCCTAGTGTACATGAGGTCCGACGAGAGAGTTATGTAGATTTGATAATGCAGCCACTCAAAGTTGTAGTTTGAATTCATGATTAAATATGTTATAAATTTAGCATGCTATGAATTATAATGTTATAGCTTAAATTGTAGATTCATCTGACAAAGGTAGTTGAACATATATAGCCCAGAATCAGAGAGGTACCGGCATTGCTGAGGGCATACGAGAGGACTCTTGACCGATGCAGGAGGTCGACAAGAGAGGTATTTATTATGAAATTTTGATAGTATTAATCTCCATTACAAAAAATATCATTATGTATTTGAGTAATTCAATGTTAGATACGTAGAATCATATAAATTTAGTAGTCTAACTTTGGGTTTTCCTTTTTTGTTTATGTAGGAGTCATCCAATCCACCTAGTGCAGTGAAGAGGCTGCATTTTGATCATCCACCAACACCCTAGGATAGTATAGTTGTTGTAGGATGCATCATGAGACATTTTGAGATGGCATATGCCACATTGTATATAGAAACATTGATATTATACACATTCTGATGGCATGATCAGCCACATTTTGTATATGGATCTATGTATTTTGATATATAGTTTTTTCATTTATGTGCACAATGATATACATATTAATTTAGTATCTAGTATTGTTCAATTTATTGTGGATCATGTGTATTGTTCATGTTTATGGAATATCATTAATTTTGATTATGTTTGTTATATTTGATTCAAATGCAATAATTTTTGAATAACATTTTAACAACCTTTATTATCAAATTTGGATGCAATGTATAATTTGAAGTGCTATCATGACATAAACACACTTGTTAATCTCCTACACAAGGTTCAGATAACCCCAAATCTTATTTTAAACTCGACCTTCAACCTTGAAACTAACTTCAAATCTAATCTCAACATAGTTAAGGACTCCACTCCTCAACCATAGATTCTATTCCCGACCACCAAGTCATTCATAGATTCATAATCTTTGATAACTAGCACTTCACTTTGTTACTATCTTCATACTACAACTTTTCAATTTTAATATAACTTCAAAATATCTCAACTTAAGAGATTTGATTGGAGAGTTCATCGATAGTCCTCATGAGCTCCGAGTTATTTTAGGCCTCAGCATCACCATCCTATAGCATTCAACAATTCATTGATAGCCCTCACGAGCTCTAAGTTATGACCCTTGAAATATCGACCTCAAAATGCACTTAGAGCACCTTGGAGACTCCTCGGTGTGGGGTGGCCGCGGATGATGGATAGTCTTCGTGGCCAAAACAAGGGTGTCACTAAGGTTCACCCGCCCACTTGGAGCTAATGGCACTGACAATTTGATGCCAAGATCAGCGATTTCAAAGTTACGCTATGGTGCACCTATGAACTGAGGCACACTGCGAGTTTTGGCATTGAGCAAGATCGCTGTGCCAAATGCAAATGGAATGTGATCTCTCAAAAATGAGATAGGTTATTTTAGGCCTCAACATCACCATCCTATAGCATTCAACGGTTCATTGATAGCCCTCACGAGCTCTGAGTTATGACCCTCAAAATATCAACCTCAAAATGCACTTAGAGCACCTTGGAGGCTCCTCAGTACGGGGTGGCCATGGATGATGGATGGTCTCCGTGGCAAGAACAAGGGTGTCACTCAGGTTCACCTGCCCACTCGGAGCTAATGGAACTAACGATTCGATGCCAAGATCAACGATTTCAATGTAACACTGTGGTGCACCTATGAACTCAAGCACACTATGAGTTTTGGCATCAAGTGAGATCGCTGTGCCGAATGCAAATGGAATGTGATCTCTCAAAAATGAGATAGGTTATTTTAGGCCTCAACATCATCGTCCTGTAGTATTTGATAGTTCATCGATAGCTCTCACAAGGTCTAAGTTATGATCATCGAAAGATTGACCTCGAAATGCACTTAAAGCACCTTGGAGACTCCTCGGTATGGGGTGGTTGCAAATGATGGATGGTCTCTATGGCTGAAACAAGGGTGTGACTAGGGTTCACCCACCCTTTCAGAGCTAATGACACTGATGATTCGATGCCAAGATCAGCAATTTCAAAGTTACGCTGTGGTGCACCTATGAACTGAGGCACACTGCGAGTTTTGGCATCGAGCAAGATCGCTGTGCTGAATCCAAATGGAATGTTATCTCTCAAAAATGAGATAGTTTATTTTAGGCCTCAACATCACTATCTTGTAGCATTTGACATTTCATCAATAGCCCTCATGAGGTCCGAGTTATGACCGTCAAAAGATCAACCTCGAAAGGCACTTAGAGCACCTTGGAGACTCCTTGATACAGGGTGGCCATGGATGATGGATGGTCTCCGTGGCCAGAACAAGGGTGTGACTAGGGTTCACCCACCCACTCGAAGCTAATGGCACTGACAATTCGATGCCAAGATCAACGATTTCAAAGTTACGTTGTGGTGCACCTATGAACTGAGGCACACTACAAGTTTTGGCATTGAGTGAGATTGTTGTGCCGAACGCAAATGGAATGTGATCTCTCAAAAATGAGATAGGTTATTTTAGGCCTTAGCATCACCGTCCTATAGAATTTGATAGTTCATCAATAGCCATCATGAGCTCTGAGCTATGACCCTCAAAATATCAACCTCAAAAGGCACTTAGAGCACCTTGGAGACTCTTCGGTACGGGGTAGCCATAGACGATGGATGGTCTCCATGGTCAAAACAAGGGTGTGACTAGGGTTCAATCGCCCACCCAAAGCTAATGCCACTGATGATTCGATGCCAAGATCAGCAGTTTCAAAGTTACACTGTAGTGCACCTATGAAATGAGGCACATTGCGAGTTTTGGCATCGAGTGAGATCATTGTGTCGAATCTAAACGAAATGCGATCTCTCAAAAATGAGATAGGTTATTTTAGGTCTCAGTATCACCATCCTATAGCATTTGACAGTTCATCAATAGCCCTCATGAGGTCTGAGTTATGACCATCGAAAGATCAACCTCAAAATGTATTTAGAGCACCTTGGAGACCCCTCGGTACAGGGTGGCTGCAAATGATGGATGGTCTCCATGACCAAAAAAAGGGTGTGACTAGGGTTCACCCACCCATCTAGAGCTAATGGCACTGAGGATTTGATGCCAAGATCAACGATTTCAAAGTTATGCTATGGTGCATCTATGAACTGAGGCACACTATGATTTTTGGCATCGAGCGAGATCGTTGTGTGGAATCCAAATGGAATGTGATCTCTCAAAAATGAGATAGGTTATTTTAGGCCTCAACATCATCGTCCTATAGCATTTGATAGTTCATCGATAGCCATCACAAGGTTCGAGTTATGACAGTCGTAATATAAACCTTGAAAGGCACTTAGAGCACCTTGGAGACTCCTTGGTATGGGGTGGCCACAAACTATGGATGGTCTCCGTGGCCTGAATAAGGATGTGGCTAGGGTTCTCTTGCCCACCAAAAGCTAATGGTGCTGATAATTTGATGCCAAGATCAGCGATTTCAAAGTTACGCTGTGGTGCACCTATGAATTGAGGCACACTGCAAGTTTTGGCATCAAGCGAGATCGTTGTGCCGAATCCAAATGGAATGTGATCTCTCAAAAATGAGATAGGTTATTTTAGGCCTCAACATCACTTTCCTGTAGCAGTTGATAGTTCATCGATAGCCCTCACGAGGTCTAATTTATGACCGTAGAAAGATCAACTTCGAAATGCACTTAGAGCACTTTGGAGACTCCTCGGTACGGGGTGGCCGCAAATGATGGATGGTCTCTATGGCTAGAACAAGGGTGTGACTAGGGTTCACTTTCCCATCTAGAGCTAATGGCACTGACAATTCCATGCGAAGATCAATAGTTTCAAAGTTATGATGTGGTGCACCTATGAACTGAGGTACACTGCGAGTTTTGGCATCGAGTGAGATCGCTGTGCCAAATCCAAATGGAATGTGATCTCTCAAAAATGAGATACATTATTTTAGGCCTCAACATCAATATCCTATAGCATTTGATAATTCATCGATATCCCTCATGAGCTTTGAGTTATGACCCTCAAAAGATCGACCTCAAAATGCACTTAGAGCACCTTGGCTACTCCTCAGTACAGGGTGGCCGCAAATGATGGATGGTCTTCATGGTCGAAACAAGGGTGTGACTAGGGTTCACCCACCCATCTGGAGCTAATGGCGCTGATGATTCGATGCCAAGATCAGCGGTTTCAAAGTTACGTTGTCTTGCACCTATGAATTGAGGCACACTACAAGTTTTGGCATCGAGCGAGATTGATGTGTTGAATCCAAAAAAAATGTGATCTCCCAAAAAGGAGATAGGTTATTTTAGGCCTCAACATCACCATCCTATAGCATTCAATAGTTTATCGATAGCCCTCACGAGTTCTGAGTTATGACCCTCAGAAGATTGACCTCAAAACACACTTAGAGAACCTTGGGGACTCCTCGGTATGGGGTGGCCGCGAACGATAGAGGGTCTCCGTGGCTAGAACAAGGGTGTCACTAGGGTTCACCCACCCACCTGAAGCTAATGGCACTGACAATTCAAATATTTCTAGCCGTTAGGAGTTAGATTTTGAAAAGTTGTCAAGAAAATTGCAAAAGTTGCTAAGCAACTTTTTACAATTTTTGCGCTAAGACAAGTTTTATTGAAAATTTGATTGCAAATGACTCTACAAACTCCTAGGGACCCTAATAATGTTCTAAACATCTAGAATTACCTAAAAAACATGAAATTTACCAAAAATCCACTTTATTGGACCAATTGATGGCCAAGGCTTATAGTTGCACCATGGGGTCTTATGTCCATTACAAATGTGGATGGTCACACGGAGATCATTAGATCTATCCCTAGACCTTATTACATCAAGAAAAAAAAATGATTAGGTGCTTTGTACTAGTGTTCCCTGTATTTCATAAAATTTAAACTATGGAATTTCCCTCCAAAATGCTCATGTAGCTGTTACATTCAAGATTTGAATTTTCTAAAGCAATAAGCTAAATTTTAAGTGACTTGTTGAATGTTTCAACTTATGAAATGACTTGAGATTATTATGAGACCTTATTAGGACCTATCTAATGACTCACTTACCCTATGCAAACCTAGAAATTACTAAAGTTCAAATCTCATGGTCCTTTACAACTTTTCAATATGAAAGTCTTTCAAAACATTATACAATATTATGACTCTTTATGCTTTCAAATGCCATGATTGGTTGCAAAATGGAAGAAATCAAGTATTCTAATTGTTCATCCGTACTTTCAAGATTTTTCTTATTTGATTAGTTTGATAAAAATAGTTTTAATAATCATAATGTCAGCTTTATGTCAAATAAGGAAAAAAACCAAACTTGTAATAAGATATCCACAAGCAATTATCTTTCATATAGTTATAAATGCTCTTAAAATTGTCTTTATAGCCTTGTATCACATGCAAATATGATTTGCAAGAACTTGTTCAATATCTTCCTCTTATAATTCCTTACAAATAACTTACCAAAATACAAATTAGAATGTGCAACTAATTTAACCTGTCTTTTTCATTATTACAAAAACCATATACAAAAAAAGTTCACATTTTACATCATAATACATCATAAATCTTAGAAATTCTCCCCAATACAACCCCCCCCCCCCCAAACTCTTCATGATGTACCTACATTCCAATATCATAAAAAAAATTAGTAACTTATTGTATTAAACAAGATAATCATCAGTTCATTGAATCATTATGAAGAAAATAATATAAGAAGTAAATATACCTAGTCAAGTGTTCCAATAGGGTCCTCTCTCTATTTTAGGGTCTCCAATAGGGCTTCATGATCCACATTAGAAATAGTAAAAAGTTCTTTTACTTTTGGTCTTACTTGATGCTTCAACAATTTTACATTTGTTTCTATAATAAGATGCAAATATATGAGAATTATTTTGTGCTTCTGATAATCTTCGAATGCAGGAATTATATTCCTTCTAAGCATGTATGTCCACAGCCATGTTCCAGCAACAACCACTGAACTAGTATGATATGTGAATCCATCATCATTTGTGATCGGTTGTGAAAGTTTTTGTTTACCTCTTACACAACGTGCTAACCAATAATCAAATTTCTCATCATTCCCTTGTGGTGCAACCAATGCAAAGACATGTCCTGGCTGAAGTAGATCTGATAGATGGTTATGCTCAAGTGAACTTTCCATGTCATCATTTTTGATAGGGGGTATGATAGGAAATGGAGTAAGATAATGTGGAGCCCATGTGTCCACCCACTCACTTGACTCATAGTGATCCCAATCACACTGAAAACAACTAGGACAAAAGCAAGCTAGTTGTCATGTCCAAATGGTCCATGTACTAGAATCAGAGCTCTAGAATGAATGCATTTTTTATGAGTCTCTCACTGTAGCACAATCTGATCTATCAGCTACAGACCCTTCCTCAACCAACCAAAAGAACCTGTGTACCATTGAATCAAGAGTCGCCCTCTGTGATAATGCTAAACTACACCAATCAACAATGCTACGAGCATCAAGAAGCTCTGCTACTGAAATCTTCAATTGCTCCTTGACTAGAGCTCTCTTCACACATGCCCCTGCTCCATCATGTTCCCCTTTTCCATGGCCAAACTAAAAAAAACTCCAAATATGAGGCACCCCTCTCTCTACGTGCATCCTACACAACCAATAAAACATGCGAGCATTCTTGAATTGACCTATATAGTTATCTAACCAAATGATATGTCTATCCATAGAAATTTTATGCTCATGTAAGAAATCAAAATAATTCTCGAAACAATGTTGCACAAACTCGTGAGACTGAGATCTATCATCACTCATATAAAAATGACACTCTCTAATAATCTTTCGATTATCTTTCGCACTATCATGGGCATGTCTATATGTTATGTGAACAAAAATAGCAATCTGAATAGAGTTGTAATACTGAGATTATGTCTCATTTTGAGGTTGCAATGTGTAGTTCTCAGCAAAATCAACAATTGATATAATAGTGCCAATGGGAAAAGTCTCCTTGCACATTCTAAATTGTTCATCCAACCACTGAGACCTGTGACTATGTCTTGCATACTTGTAAAAAAGATTTGCCTTGAAATCTGAAATAAAACTAGCCACGCTGATATCTTTTCCAACCAATTCACATCTAGAACTCTCACCTCCACTCTTCAATGTGTATTTCACCGTTTCATATACCTTTTTTTTCACTATTGTCTTTCCAAGATCTTGTTCGCACCCCTCATGGAAACATGTGTCAAACTTGGATAAGCCACCACATTCTGAACACTTCTCATTTAACCAAGCATTTCTATAAAAGAAACAACCATCAACTCTATGACATAAAAGTTGATCTAGCAAGTCTCTTGATGATTTTGAAAGATATGTGAACTAAATTTCATTTCCAACTGGTTTGAATCATTTTTATATAGATTTGTGAAAGTTATGGGCATTTGAGTGAAAACTGGTTTTTAACAATTTTCATTGGAGTTACAGACAGTGATTTATGCTTGGAACTTTATATATGAATGAGAAAAATGAATGGCTTACATATTTGAAAACTAGACTAAATAATGGATAATATGGAATTGGTTTGGTTTCATTTAGATTTATTTTGAGGAAGATATCTGATGCCCTAGGCAGGGTTACCAGTTTTGGTTCTGGTTTATGACAGAGAAAATGGGTCTTAGTTCAGAGTACATAATTCATAATATGCTTATTGTATTGGTCTCATATTTGGATATGTTTTATAATTACTAATTTGGAACAATTCATCCAAATATTTTTTCAATAAGATATTTAGAACTGGAGTTATGAACAATGCAATCAGACATAGCAATCTGATTGTATGAGTGAAAATGTTGTCTTTATCGGTGTATAATGTCAGGGTTCTTTGTTGTAATCTTTGAGATGTTCTTGGTTCCTTGAGGGTGTACCAGCCTATTGTGAATCCCTTGAGTTGAACTAAGATTCCTTGAAGATAAATACAGAGGGCTCTGCATCAAATAGGTACATTTTCATTCCCCAACTGTACATATTCATTATCTGACTCTATGATTTCACCTTCTACTAATTCATCGTCAACCTGTCTGATATTTAGCATACCTCATTTTTTTCTTCAATGTTCCATTTTGTCCCTTTCCCTATATGCCACAATGTCTTCATTGGATATGTTCCTTTTGCATTTATCCTTTTGACAATTGCTGCTCCCCATTCAGATGACAATATTGAACACTTAATGTTATATTTTTGAACATTTTTCGAATGGTTGGGCCCCAAAATGTGACTTTTTGTAAAAACCGTGAAAAAAAACTCAAAAAGTGATGTTGTTGGGTCTGCAGGGATAGGGAATACGTTGGAAATTGATGCCAGTAATATTGGATATCCAATTTTAAATCGGATATCGAATCTCAAATCGGATATCGAATCTCAAATTGGATATCCAATATGCGACATAGCAACTTTTGGAGGGAACATTGAGTTTAGGAGTTATAGTTTATGATTTATAAATTATTCAAGTTATATTATAATGTAAAGATGTCATATATATATATAATAATAATAATAATAATAATAATAATAATAATAATAATAATAATAATAATAATGTAACGTCAAGATATAACATATAATCTATTAATATATAATAATATATTATGTTATTCTTATTATAATCTATAAATATAATTTATATTATTATTTTTCCTATATTTTTATTAAATATAATAACATACTATATATTATATATATGTATGTATGTATGTATGTCATTAATATATATTATTATTATAATCTATAATATATTATTATTATTATGAGTTATGTTATCAATATATAATAATATATTGTCTTATTAGTATTATAATTATATAAATATAATATATATATTAATATATATGTCCCTAGGGGTCCTAGGACCCCTAGGGACATATTAGAATGCTTAATATGGGTCAAAGGGGGTCATAGGTTGACCTATGACCTCCTTTGACCCAAGACATAATAGAATCATTCTTATGGGTCCAAGGGGGTCAAGCTTGACTTATGACCCCCTTCGACCTATTACATGACAACATATGTCCCTTGGGGGTCCTAGGACCCCTAAGGACATGTTAGAATTGTTCAAATGGGTCAAAGGGGGTCATACGTCAAGCTATGACCCCCTTCGACCCAATAAATGATGACATATGTCCCTAGGGGTCCTAGGACCCCTACAGAAATAATAGAATCATTCTTATAGGTCAAAAGGGGTTATAGGTTGACCTATGAACCCCTTTGACCCATTACATGATGACATATGTCCCCTAGGGACATATTATAATCATTCTTATGGGTCAAAGGGGGTCATAGGTTGACTTATGACCCCCTTCGACCCATTAAATGAGGACATATGTCCCCAGGGGTCTTAGGACCCTTGGGGACATATTAGAATCTATTTTATGGGTCAAAGGGGGTCATAGGTTGACCTATGACCCCCTTCAACCAATTAAATGATGACATATGTCCCTAGGGGTCTTAGGACCCCTAGGGACGTAATAAAATTATTCTTATGGGTTAAAGGGGGTCATTGGTTGATCTATGACCCCCTTCGACCCATTAAATGATGACATATGTCCCTAGGGGTTGTAGGACCCCTAGGGACATATTAGAATTGTTCAAATGGGTCAAAGGGGGTCATAGGTCAAGCTATGACCCCCTTCGACCCAATAAATGATGACATATGTCCTTAGGGGTCTTAGGACCCCTAGGGACATATTGGAATCATTCAAATGGGTCAAAGGGGGTCATCGATTGACCTATGACGCCCTTTGACCCATATGAATGATTCTAATATGTCCCTATGGGTCTTAGGACCCCTACAAACATATTTTTTCATGTAATGGGTCGAAGGGGGTGATAGGTTGACCTATGACCCCCTTTGAATCATATGAATGATTCTAATATGTCCCTAGGGGCCTAGGACCCCTAGGGACATATGTCATCATGTAATAGGTTGAAGGGGGTCATAGGTCAACCTATGACCCCCTTTGACCCATATGAAATAATATGTCCTTAGGGATCCTAGGACCCCTAGGGACATATGTCATCATGTAATGGGTAGAAGGGGGTCATAGGTTGACCTATGACCCCCTTTGACCCATATGAATGATTCTAATAGGTCCCTACGGGTCCTAGGACCCCTCAAGACATATGTAGTCATGTAACCTATGACCCCCTTTGAACCATATGAATGATTCTAATATGTCCCGAGGGGTCCTAGGACCCCTGGTGACATATGTCATCATGTACTGGCCATAAGAATGATTCTATTATGTCCCGAGGGGTCCTAGGACCCCTGGGGACATATGTCATCATTTAATGGGTCGAAGGGGTTCATAGGTCAACCTATGACCCCCTTTGACCCGTAAGAATAATTCTAATATGTCCATAGGGGTCCTAAGACCCCTTAGGACATATGTCATCATTTAAATGGTCAAAAGGAGTTATAGGTTAACCTATGAGACGTTTTGACCCATATGAATGAATCTAATATGTCCCTAAGGGTCCTAAGATCCCTAGGGACATATGTCATCATGTAATGGGTCGAAGGGGGTCATAGATTGACCTATGCCACATTTTGACAGATAAGAACAATTCTAATATGTCTCTAGGGGTCCTAAGACCCCTAGGGACATATGTCGTCATGTATTGGATCGAAGGGGGTCATAGGTCAACCTATGACCCCTTTGACCCATAAGAACGATTCTAATATGTCCCTAGGGCTGGGGGACATATGTCATCATTTAATGTGTCGAAAGGAGTCATAGGTCACCCTATGACCCCTTTTAACCCATAAGAATGATTCTAATATGTCCCTAGGGGTCCTAGGACCCCTAGGGACATATGTCATTATGTAATGGGTCAAAGGGGTGACCTATGACCCCCTTTGACCCATAAGAAGCATTCTAATGTGTCCCTAGGGTCCTAGGACCCCTAGGGACATATTTCATCATGTAATGGGTTGGAGGGGATCATAGGTCAACCTATGACCCCCTTGGACCCATAAGAACGATTATAATATGTCCCAAGGTGTCCTAGGACCCTTGAGAAAATATGTTATCATTTAATGTGTCGAAAACCTATGACCCCCTTTGACCCATAAGAATGATTCTAATATGTCCTTAGGCGTCCTAGGACCCCTAGGGACATATGTCATCATGTAATGAGTCAAAGGGGGTCATAGGTCAACCTATGACCCCCTTTGACCCATAAGAAGCATTCTAATATGTCCCTAGGGTCCCAGGACCCCTAGGGACATATGTCATCATGTAATGGTCCTATAAGAATGATTCTAATATGTCTCGAGGGGTCCTAGGACCCTTGGAGACATATGTCATCATTTAATGGGTCGAAGGGGGTCATAGGTCGCCCTATGACCCCATTTGACCTATAAAAATGATTCTAATATGTCCTTAGGGGTCGTAGGGACATATGTCATTATTTAATGGATCGAAGGGAGTCATAGGTTAACCTATGATCCTTAGAGACATATGTCATCATGTAATGGGTTGAAGGGGGTCATAGGTCAACTTATGACCCACTTTAACCCATAAGAATGATTCTAATATGTCCCCAAGGGCCTTAGGACCCCTAGGGACATATGTCATCATTTAATGGGTCGAAGGGGGTCATAAGTCAGCCTATGACCTCTTTTGACCCATAAGAATGATTCTAATATGTCCTTAGGGGTCTTAGGACCCCTAGGGACATATCTCATCATTTATTGGGTCGAAGGGGGTCATAGGTCAACCTATGAACCCTTTTGACCCATATGAATGATTCTAATATGTCCCTAGGGGTCTTAGGACCCCTAGGAACATATGTCGTCATGTAATGGGTCGAAGGGGGTCATAGATTGACCTATGACCCCCTTTGACCCATATGAACGATTCTAATATTTCCCTACAGGTCTTAGGACCCCAAGAGACATATTTTTTCATGTAATGGGTCAAAGGGGGTTATAGGTTGACCTATGACCCACTTTGAACCATATGAACAATTCTAATATGTCGCGAGGGGTCCTAGGACCCCTGGGGACATATGTCTTGATGTAATGGGTCAAAGATGACCCCCTTTGACCCATAAGAATGATTTTAATATGTTTCAAGGGGTCCTAGGACCCCTGGGGACATATGTCATCATTTAATGGGTCAAAGGGGTTCATAGGTCAACCTATGACCCCCTTTGACCCATAACAACGATTATAATATGTCTTTAGGGGTCCTAAGACCCCTAGGGACATATGTCATCATGTAATGGGTTGAAGGGGGTCATAGGTTGACCTATGAACCCCTTTGACCCATAAGAACAATTTTAATATGTCGCTAGGGGTCTTAGGACCCCTAGGGACATATGTCATTATGTAATGGGTCAAAGGGGGTCATAGGTCAACCTATGATCCCCTTTGACCTATAAGAATGATTATAATATGTCCCGAGGGGTCCTAGGACCCCTGGAGACATATGTCATCATTTAATGTGTCGAAGGGGGTCATAGGTCACCCTTTGACCCCCTTTGACCCATAAGAATGATTCTAATATGTCCCTAGGGGTCCTAGGACCCCTAGGGACATATGTCATCATGTAATGGGTCAAAGGTTAACGATTCTAATATGTCCTTAGGGGTCCTAGGATCCTTGGAGACATATGTCATCATTTGATGGGTCCAAGGGGGTCATAGGGTGACCTATGACCCCCTTTGACCCATAAGAACGATTCTAATATGTCCCTAGGGGTCCTAAGACGCCTAGGGACACATGTCATCATTTAATGGGTCGAAGGGGGTCATAGGTCAACCTATCACCTCCTTTGAGTAATATGAACGATTCTAATATGTCCTTAGGGGTCCTAGGACCCGTAGGGACATGTCGTCATTTAATGGGTCGAAGCACCTTATGACCCCCTTTGACCTATATGAATGATTCTAATATGTCCCTAGGGGTCCTAGGACCCCTAGGGACATATCTAGTCATTTAATGGGTCAAAGGAGGTCATAGGTCAATCTATGACGCCCTTTGACCCAAATGAACAATTCTAATATATCACTAGGGGTTGTAGGACCCCTAGGGACATATGTTATCATGTAATGGGTCAAAGGGGGTCATAGGTCGACCTATGACCCCCTTTGATCCATAAGAACAATTCTAATATGTTCGGAGGGGTCCTAGGACCCCTAGAGACATATGTCATCATTTAATAGGTCAAAAGGGGTCATAGGTCAATTTATGACCCCCTTTGACCCATATGAAGCATTCTAATATGTCCCTAGGGGTCCTAGGACCGCTATGGACATATGTTGTCATGTAATGGGTCGAAGGAGGTCATAGGTCAACCTATGACCCCTTTTGACCCATAAGAACAATTCTAATATTAGGGGTCCTAGGACCCCTAGGGACATATGTCATCGTTTAATGAGTCAAAGGGGGTCATAAGTCAACCTTTGACACCCTTTGACCCATAAGAATGATTCTAATATGTCCCTAGGGGTCCTAAGACCCCTAGAGACATATGTCATCATTTAATGGGTCGAAGGGACCTATGACCGCCTTTGACTCATATGAATGATTCTAATATGTCCCTAGGGGTCGTAGAACCCCTAGGGACATATGTCATCATGTCATGGGTTGAAGCGGGTTATAGGTTGGCCTATGACCCCCTTCGACCCATAAAATTATAATACTATATATATATATATAGAGAGAGAGAGAGGGAGAGAGAGAGAGAGAGAGATTATAATACTAATGAGATAATACTAATATATATATATATATATATATATATATATATATATATATATATATATATATATATATATATATATATATATATATATATATATATATATATATATATATAGATTATAATACTAATAGGATAATATATTATTATATATTAATAACATATAAATATAAATAAATATATATATATAGATAGATTATAATACTAATAAGATTATATATATATATATAACTCAAATAATTGATATGTTATAATGTATAATTCACAAACTCGTTTTTCCTCTAAAATGTATGAAGATTTCAAATTTTCCTCCAAACATGGCTTAGTGTGTCACCAAGCCATATCAGATATCCAATTAGGCTTGGTATTTACCAAGCCTACTTGGTCAACCCAAAAGACGTGTTTGAGGAGGGTTTTAGTGATACTCAAACTTAGGGTAGCCGTCTGACAATGTTATTTTGATCGAAATTGAATGAAACGAAAAGGGTTTTTTAATATCGCTCTCGAGATTCCATCGATATAATTTTTGTCAAATTCTGAGTTCGATAAGTATTTATTAGTTAATTATCAATGAAGATTATTGTAATGTGCTGATTGACATACTGATTGAAGAATAGCTATAACTTTTAAATGGTATAACATTTTTAAAATCAAAAAGTTGCGTCACATTCTATGCTTTGCCTGGTATAAGAAAAAAATAAAAAATAATAAATTTGGTTAAATTTTCTATTAGTTAAGGTGGTGAAACATGGGACTTTTTTTTTCAAAAAAGTTTTTGTAGAAAATTCATATTTAATTATTTATTTGGAATAAAAAGATCAAAAATATGCATCACATCTGAGCATTAGTCTACTTTTCATATCTATACTTATATTAAAAAAATATTATATTTTATTTTGATTAAGGTGGTTAGACATACACCTACTTTTTTTTTTTCGCCCTGAAATTTTTGTAGTACTGCATTAAAATCCAAACTTTTGACCAATCAATTATTTTTTTCTCCTGATAAGGCCTAGTAGTTTAGAAACTACATTCAATTTCCTACAGATTATTTTCTTACAACTTTTTGATATAAAGTCCATGAACACTTTAAAATTATGTGTCAAGTTGACATAACCTTGATTTGCTGATTTTTCACTACCACTTAAGGCCATAGTTTGGTACACCATGATCCTGCACATACCCTAGCATTGACATAAAAATCATAGTTAACCACCTAAGCTTGGTACCCAATTTTTCTTCATACAAACACCCAAACCTCTCTAGATAACATGTGTCATATAAGTTGTAATGTGTAGTTAACCTCCACCATGGTGATCCTTCAAACATCACATGATGTTGACCAAACCACATCCCCTCAAAGTGATACACCCACCTCCTCACATGAGACTAAAAACTGAGTAAAGATGAAATCTAGTTATCCTTTAATATGGGATACCACTCACTAAAAATAAGACAAAATAGAAAGAACATAGAAAAAAACATCAAAATGAATGAACTAGGAATGTAATGTTGAGACATATTTTCCTAATAATTGTCAGCCCCAATGCTCAGATGGTTTTCTTTTACAAAGTTGAGAAAGGGCACACCTTTTGTAGTCATTTCATTATAGATGTGTGTTTTAAAACTGATGCATTGTTGATATCATATGAACACCTAATAGTTGTCAGCCCCAATGCTTGGATGGTTGGCCTTTACAAAGTTGAGAAAGGGCACATCTTTTGTATTCATTTCATTGTAGATGCGTGTTTTAAAACTGATGCACTGCCAAGATCATATGAACACCTAAAAGTAATCAATCAATCACTCCTTCAACTAATGCTAATATCAATTTAAGTTAATTGGAACCCATCGAATTTCTAACCAGCATGCATACTAATAAATTACCTATTACAGATATCATAACCTTTGTAGAAAGACCTTAATTACTAAATAGAAAATTAGTATGTTGAAGCGAGATGCAAGTGCAAGATTTTTGTTGTTTACACTATTTAGATGTGTAGATCTTGTGTCTCTCCTCTCCAATCGCTATTGGTCCTCCTAATTAGTTTTGCTAAACAATATTATATATAACTAACAACAATATTATTTCTTTCACATCAACTTTAAAAATAATTTATTATTTCCCATTAATTTCCTACACATCAATACTAACACCAATAATGTTTCTCTTAGTCACTAACTCATTAATAGTAATGATTTATAATAGTTGAAAAAAATAAAGATAGTAAAGGAGAATATTAATTACTTCGACCACTTTATTTTGAACAATGGTAGCCAAAATGTTGGCACAAAGAAAGAATGTTGTGAATGTTGTATTCACTTGAGTTGATGGTGTCTATCATGTTGAATCCAGAATGATGTGAATGTTGCATTCACTTGAGTTGATGGTGTCTATCATGTTGAATCCTGTCATTGAGTTTTCATTCGGTCCAGCCATATTTTTCTCCTTACATAAAAGATGAGGTAGAGATCTTGTCTTGGACGATTATAATAGAACTTATATTCCCATCAACTTCATCCAAAACTACAATGGCAGCTCACTTCAACATGTAACACGAGAATGCTATTTTATCTAATGGCCAACGTGTACATTTAAAGACCTGAAAAGTTGCATGAACTATGAGCCACTTGCACTCGCAGTTCATTCACGTACGCCAAAAAGAGAGAGTAAAATGTCTATTGCTGATCATGAATGTACACATTAACAGACAAGGAAAAGGATTTTCCAACTATCTGCAGTTCAAACAAACTGTTCATTTATGCACATATCAATACGGAAGAAAAGAGGAATTATAGCCACTTGCATTTTGGACAAAGAAAACAATGCAAAACTCAGCTAAAACTTCAATTTTTAGATACCATCTATTGACTTTATTGTAAATCGAATGCTCACAAATCAAACAAGTCGGTGCAGAATTTGTTGAAGCATTCCAATACGGCACTCTATGACAATGATTTCCATTTGCATATATGTGGAACAAATCAGTTCTCTATATCAAGTCTATTCACCATTATTTAATAGATTTAAATGAAATATTGGAAAATAAAGTTGTAAAGCAGTTAAGTTATCAATGGCAGAAATAGTTATACTTTGATTTGAAAACTACCTAATTTTGCCTCAGAAATAGACATGATTGAAAAGCCTTGTCTTAGGTGGGTTGCTTCTTCTAGAAAAGAATATTTTAGCCTATAAGTCATGTGAGCCACAACCCAATAAAAACATTTTTGTTGATTTATCTATGTAGAAGTGTATTAATATTCATCATTTATATATAAATGTATCAATAATTTCATATTATCTTAAATAATATATGAGATTTTAGTTTTTTTTTTGTTTTATTATTTTTGCATATCACTTAGTTGAACATAATTATTCTAGATAGTAAAGACAAACATTATGCAATCTATTATAAATGTAAGGTTTAAAAAGTGGTCATTTTAAAGTGTCATATGTTACCTACTTAAAGATGTCCTAATGAACACATACTGTACAACCACCTAAAAAATTGTTAATACCTATGCACAAATTCTCCACTAGTCGTGGTCTATGAATACAAATAAAGCTCCACAATTAATTCCTCCAATTTTTGTAAACATGTTTTAACCATTGGAGTGCAAGTGGACAGTACATGTGAAATTTAATTAATGCTCTTCGATATCCACAATCCACATGTCCTATAAACTTCATCTTGAATGATAAATCATAAAGTGTGATGCAAAACATTGATGTAAAAAATTCTTACACAATCTAACCCAAAGTAGATAAAGAAAACATATTTACTAATACACAACATGTTACTTATCAATTTTTTTTGGTTTCTTAAAGTTAGTAATCGGAGGGTCAAATGAACAAAGAGTAAACCATCATTACATCATAGTTGTTTACTCATACTCTTTCCTTACAAGAAATGCGTTTCACTTTAAATTAGATGGGAGTGAAGTATAGTGTGATCTATAGATAAATGCATTTGATAAATTGCACATAAAATTGAATTCAAAATATAGTATCATTGACTATCTTAGATTCAATAATACAAATAAATCTCAAATTTGATTTGTGAGAAAATCTATTAGATGTGTAACAGAGTAAAGATATAACATAATAAAAATGACAAATTTTTAAAGACTAAACATGTAAAGTAAAAACATTTAATATTTTTCTACAATTAAAGTAAGTTTCCTATTTATATTCTATCTTTAAAAAACTCTAAATTAATATGTATTTCTATTAAGTATTAATATCATAAATTATAATACTATATTACATTATATATAGTAATTATTATATGATTTAGTAATAATTTAAATTGTTATAATTAGGAGCATGGTGTTGTTCTAGAGATGCTTAGAAATACTACAAACAATTAGGAATAATAAAGTATTTGTTTCTTTTATCACAATCATAAGCAGTGTTTACATGTAGTGTAAGAAGGCATCTTCATGACTCAAATATAAAATCAACAACCTTCATATAAGAGTAAGCCTGAGTAGATACTTACATGCAATAATTATCCATGTGAATGAGTCATGTTTTGTGTAATGTATAATATGTTGATACATCATGTTATGGTCATTTTATGATTGTGACTATTGGCATTATGAATGATGCTCATATAGTTGAGACCATTGGATCATAGTGAGACCATATTAATGGCTATATTTACCCTTTTCTATGGATGGAATGCTATTTCGAGGTTTGGCTAGATGTCAGTGTTGAAGGTGTGGACAACATATTTGGAAGTTTTATGCTAAGTAATCTAAATATTGATAAACACTGCAAGAGATACTTGTATTGGATGGTATTTCATATCGATACAATTTTTACTAGCTTATATTTACAATATAGTATAAATGTGTGTGTATATACACACATATTTCTCTATGTATATATAATGCATCGCGATATATTGTTCTTGCGACACCTATCACTCTTTAGGGTGAATATATATAACTAAAAATAGATGCCTCCTAAAGGACTTGTCACATTGTATTTTTTATATATTATAAAATATTGAAGTTGATGAAAGATCAAACCTAAAGCTCCCAATAATACCCTACATAAAAACACCTATCACATAAGAGAGGAGAAAAACTATGGAGGCTAGAATGCGTAGATCTATAGAAGAGACATTATAATTGAATAAATAAAAAAATTGAGTGAATGTGTAAATTAAAAAGAGAGATCAATCCTTATAAAAGGAGATCAAAATCCTAACCTGAATCTAACCTAGGTTTCATAATAAGAATTAGTTACAAAAGAATTATTTATTATATTACAAAAGATTAGCTTAAGTAAAATAGAGTTAATTAGAAAATATATAATTACTCTAACACCCCACGTTTAAGATAAAATTAGGGCCCGTTTGGATGGTGGATTTGAGTAGGAATTAGAATTCAAAATTCTCAAAAATTCCTAATCTATTGTTTGGTCTACAAAATGGGAATTAAAATTTAGAAAAATGTGGATTTGGTATCCCCACTTGATCCTCAAAACAAGAATTCCATCTCCCCTTAAAATACTTGTTATTTGGAATCCACATTTTAAATCCCATTTTTTGAAAATGGGGATTCCAAAGAAAGTGAATCAAACCCATGCATGAGACTTAATAGTAGTGCCATTAAGACATTTCCATTCACTAAGAGCCTTGGCAGCTTAAGCTGGAGGAAGACATTACATTGAAACTCGATCACTCCCTCGGCTACCATTGCTTGATGTTTATGTCTATAGATGTTCTAAAGTGTAGGGACAAAGGCTGTAAATTCACATTTCAAAATAATGGCTTCAAGGGTTTGTGGTTTAGCAGTGTGATACATCAGTGCTGATATCTTCATCTATAGAGCACAAGGTAGAGAGGGACATAAACTTTTCCTTTTTTAGAGACAAATTCGATGTCCTCAACTGAGTGAAGATCACCATTGAAGTGCAGTGCTCGAGCATTGTCTCTTGTGTGGACATCATGGCTATAGAAACCAAATGTTCTAAATCTGGTAATTTAATAGTCATAGCCATTTGTTAATTTGTTTTGGTACTATTTGTGGAGTGCTTTTTGATTGTTGATAGAATATTTGTGGAGGAAAACATTCATCAAAACTCAATCACTCCCTCGGCTGCCATTTCTTGATGTTTATGTCTACAGATGTTCTAAAGTGTAGGGACAAAGGTTGTAAATCCACATTTGAAAACAATGGCTTCAAGGGTTTGTGGTTTAGTGGTGTGATGCATCAGTGCTGATAACTTCATCTGCAGAGCACAAGGTAGAGAGGGACATAAACTTTTCCTTGTTCAAAGATAAATTCAATGTCCTTAGCTGAGTGAAGATTGCCATTGAAGTGCAGTGCTCAAGCATTGTCTCTTGTGTGGACATCATGGCTATAGAAATCAAATGTTCTAAATCTAATAATTTACATAGTCATAGCCATTTGTTAATTTTTTTGGGTACTATTTGTGGAATGCTTTTTGATTGTTGATAGAATATTTAGTCATTTGAAAATATTTACAACCATTGTTCTAAAATGTGTCATTTCTTGATGGAACTATTGAACCAAGAAGTCCCAAAATAAATTACATAAATCATAATCTAGATTTCAAGTTCCAGAATCCCAAATCTAGTATTCCATTTATATCAATTCTCAAATCATACTCCAGCAACCAAATAGGCCCTTAGGGAATAACCAAAAAACTAGAAGCTACTACTAAAAGTAGATTTGGGTCCCAACAATAAGGCTTGATGAGGTACCCAAGAAAAAAAAATCTTTGTAAAGAGGAGAAATAGAGAAAACCACATGGGAAAAACCCTACTCCAAAAACAGATGGAAAGAATGTTGAAAGACTAGTGAAGGGTTGAAGAAGCCTCCAAACCAGAGAATGTCATGAAAGATAGGAATAAAAGAGATGATCATGTAGAACACTACTAAAGCATGTAGAAGCTACAAAGCTCTATCAAAAAGTAATTGCTAATCTAAAGAACCTCCACTGAAATAGAACCTGACTAGGTAGATTGTAATCTGTATGAGTTCTCTTAGGAGACACTACTCAAATCAAGATGCACACAAAGGAAAATAATTGAACTTGAAGATACAAATGACATGAAACACCAAACCATGAAGTGTTGATTAATCGAACATGGAAGGTAGGAATGAAAAGAAGAGTGTCTATATGGTAAATGATCCATCTCACAAAAATGCATACGTACCTAGCCACAACATTCGCCTAATACATAGGAATAAATACCAAATACATAGCTCATAGAGTACATAGGAATAAATGTTGAAGGAAACTATCTCCAAAGGGATCTATATTTTTGGTCATGTTTAACTGCTAGTCTATGTAAGCATTTTCATTAGGGAAAAATTCACCCAGGAACTAAGAACTCAAACATAAGCACAACTATAGACCAAGAAGAGAGAGTATGATCAGAATGATGATATATTCATTCAATATGCATTGTGAAAGTACACTAGGAGTGCCTATATATAAAGGCCTCTGAGATACATCTAGAATGCCTCAAAATCAGCTACATGATAAGTCATACAACTAGGCACATGTCCACCAGATATGGGTTGTCCTTCATTAAGCACAAAAGTAAGTGCGATGATGAGAGGATAAGCCTACAAGGGTGTAACAGACAAATAAATGTTGTAGACAACATGTGCTAAAAAGGGAGTGCGAATAACTATGTTGTCTACATGACAACTCAGTGAATGATGCACACTCCAGTGTTGTAGACACCATGTGTTAAAATAGAGTTGTGTACTTCTATGTTGTCAACATGACAACTCAAAAAGGTGCACAAACTCCTAAGTGTCTCACAAAATAAAATAATAAAATAATGCATTAACCTAAGTAAACTTAAGTAAGTATAAAAAGTAAATACGTATTTACACAAACACCTCCCCTTAAGTGCAACTTAGGGGAATGTCCTTAAGCTTATGAAAACTAGGATGACATGCATGATGGATCTCGGCTACTAAGCCATGTTAGGTACCCATGTACATAATGAAATGCAATCTCTCATAAAGCGGAGAAAGAGGGAAAACCTCATGGTAAAAACCCTCCCCCAAAAAGAGAGATGAATAGGGATGCATGGATGGATGGAGTAATCAAGACCCCCCCATTATGCCATATATCCAATATATACAAAAGTGAAGGATAAGAAGAACTAGACCTCATAAGAGGAAAAAGTCCCCCCCCCAACCAAATGAAGAATGTCAATCAGTGACTATTGCTCCAAGGAAGAAGATGGTCCAAGAATGCAAAATGATTTTCCTCCCCTTTGGAAGAAACAATGGAAAAGGTACAATCTCGAAGATGTATGGTGGCTCAAAAATCTACTCAAGTATCTCTGTGCTGATGTTGATGTTTGCCCCTTCCAACTATGCTGAAAAGAATGAATGCAAAATTGACAATGATTTCTATTGAACCTATTCCAATGAACCATCTATCTCCTCAAGTGACAAAGAGGCCTCTAACAACTTCTATTCATAAGGATCCACAATCACACCAGCCTATGAATATTGATCATGTAGAGAATGGACATGAGGGTCAGAGTGAGCCCTCACAACAACTATAGAAGGATCATCGTCATCAATGAGAAGAGGTAAGTCCTTAAGGCTGTCACCCAAATTTGTGGTGTGACTCCATGAACAAACCTGCAATGTCTACCATGTAGTCATCCTCTAAAGTTGGAGCTAGAAGACAACATGTACCATGCTATGTTAGACCTTTTATTGTGGCAATGTAAGCATGTGGACTAGACTAATGAAGTGACCTCTCACTGCAACTGTCGATAGAACCCCATGTGTCTGAATCTATTGAAGCACTATCGTTGGTGTCACTATTAGTTTCCATAGTATATGAAGTGTGAAGAGGATTAGAGGATAAGCTAGGTGAACTTTCCTCAAAGTGAACATCCTTCTCCATAAAGATCTTGTGAGTCTCTAGATCCATAAGTCTATAAGCTTTAGCATTGTCTACAAGGCTGAGGTGACAGTGCCTTGCATCCCTTGGAAGATAGGTTTGCCCATGCTGGACAACCAAAGACTCTAAAATGACTCACAATTGGTTTTCTACTACACCATGCCTTAAAAGGAGTCTTCCGATCTAAGGCATTATGAGGAGACCTATTAAGTATATGAGTAGCACTGCTAATGGCTTCAACTTCTAATGTAAGATCAAGAGACTTGGCTTTAATCATGCAACTTGTCATGGATTTAAGTGTCCTAATCCTCAGTGATGTAACATCTGTCTTGTGTAGACTGAATGCTAGTGGATTTTGAAGATCAATTCACTTAAGTCTACAAAAGTCTCTAAGTCTTCTATCCACATATCTATTCTCATTGTCCACTTGTAGAACCTTGATGGCTTTCCTTGATTTGTGTTCAACATGAGTCTAAAAGGTTCGAAGCTTATGAACCACTTCATTCTTGTGATGAAGGAAGTAGACCCAAGTGAATCTTGAAAAGTCATCAACAAAAGTAAGGATGTAGTGGCCTTGGCTAATTGATGTCACTGCAAAAGGTCCTGCTAAAACCATGTGAACTAGGTAAAGAACAACTGGAGCTCTAGAAGACTTTCCTTTATGATACTTCTCCTTGAGATGCATATCCACTAAACATGATGAAAATTCACCCTTAGAAAATTTGATGTTAGGTAGAACTTTGACCATATGTTTTGAGCAAAGTTGTTGAAGATGGTGGAAGGCAAGATGACCAAACCACTCATGCCATAAATTGGTTTGTGGAGTAGAGTGAGTTAACAAGGCTTGAGAAGGAGACTTAGGCACAAAGTAGGAGAAGGAATAAAGCATCTTGTAATGATTAACTTTCCCCACTACAACCAATGAATCATCTCTAAGACTTCACACCATCAATAAATCTGGAAGGAACTCAACTTTATTACCATCTCCAAGGTGAGTGATTTGGTAAACTGAGAGGAGATTAGAGCTAGGGTTTGGAACATAGAGAAAATCTTTGAATTCCCCATTTTCCATTTCCACGTGTCCTTTTCCTTCAATTTCCATTTTAGTATCATCTCCCACAAAAATGTGCAGTACCTTTGACTGCTTCAATGAAGAAAAGTCTCCCTTTGAAGAACCCATATGATAGGAGGCACCTGAGTCAAGTATTCATTTCGAAGAAGAACTTGAGTTTGCCATAAGTGCTTGCCCTTATCCCTTTGAAGAGGTTGGAGTTGAATCCTTGGAAGTACCTAGCACTTGAATTTTGTTCTTCTTGAATAGGTTTTCCAACTCATCGATTCTTTTAGTCTTGCAATGATGCTCTTCCTAATTTGGCTTTTTGCAATATGCACAAAAAAGTTTGTCCTTCTTTTCATTACTTCCCTTCTTGTTGGAAGAAGAATTGCCTTGCTATGAGTTGGACTATTGTGTCTGAGATTGTGATTTATGCTTCCACTACTTCCTTTTGTTGTTGCTAGAAATTTTCCCTCCTTGACTTGATTGGTTCTCATCACTAGCCACCAAGGCTTTGGTCTTTGATGTTGTGAGAAGTCCTAAATCCATCAAGTGAGATTGTTCAACAATCAACATCTCTGCAAATGCATCAAATGTATGCTTTTGGTAAGTAGTTCTCATGGTCAACCTGTGAGTATTGAAACTCAAAACAAAGGAAGCATACTCTAAAGGTAGCCTCTTCAAGATGTGATGAATTAACTTGTCATCCTTCATGGGATTTCCAAAATATTTAAGAAGTTCCCAATACTCATTGGCTTTGTTGATGTAATCTTGAATTGTGTCAAAGTTCTTCAGATCCAAGAGAAGTAGATCATCCTCAATCTAAAATCCCTTTTCTTCATCCACCTTACCATACAATGATTCAAGTTTATCCTATGCAGGTTTGGATTCTGTACAACTAGCAGTGTGAAAGAAGAGATCTCGATGTACACAACTCCTAATAATTCCTAAAGCTTGTTGGTCTTTTTTTTTCCATTCAATGAGTTCTTTAGCATCAGTAGGTTTGGTAATTATCCCATCAACATAAAGAATATAACCTTTTTCCATTAATCTACTCCATGCAATATTTTTTCATGTAGAATAATTGCGTGAAGTTAGAGGTGGACATTTAAATGAACCCATGATGTAGAAAATAAAAAGAGCACAAAAGAGAGACACAAGAACATAGTACACACCCCCCTTTCACTCTATCAAAAGACCCCCCCCCCCAAAAAAGATGCTTTGGCACTTTATAAGTAGTGTGTGTACAATGGGGCACTTGTCAAAATGAACAAAGTGGACTTTTTGATTTTTCTTTTACAACTACCTTTTGAGTCCCAAATCTATCACTAAGGACTATAGCTTAGATGTACAGCAATTCTAAAAAGTAATCAAAGCTTTACAATGTAGAAAAAGCCCTAGCTCTAAAAGTGAGAATTTTGTCCACACAACCATAGAATCTGACTATAGATCTAGAAAGTAGACAAAACATAACACACTTTCAAAAGAAATGAAACCTAAAAAGGTGAACAAATGAGCATGTACGGAGCATTTTAAGTTGCAAAATGTAGGATTAAGCAGGCACAATTCCAAAAAATGTAATTTAAAAAAAAACCTTGCACCAAAACCAGAAAACAATACCACCACTAGAAATTTTAGGAAATTCTATTCAATTTTTTAAAACATTGCACCTGAATCAGAGTTTGGATGTCCAAGTTATGGGCTTACAAAGTATGGTTGCCAAATCAAAAATCAATCTGGAGAGGGGTCTGGTAGAAAAATTGCATGCTTAAATTTTATGGTGAAACAACCATCATAGTAGCTATAAATGGCTTGGTTTGATGGTTAGACAATCGTCAAATTTAACCTCATACCTAGATGACATCAGCAAAAAATAGTCCCCTAGGCTAATGTGGTAGGGTTGTATGACTATATAGATGATGTGGCATACAAAATCTTGCTTGGACTATACAGAAAAGCTGAGTCAACTGCTAACATGGCTTTTTGCTGACATGTCAAGGCTACTGAGGTGTATCCGTATGGTAGTCTCTATCAATAGGTGTCATGTCACAAAAATGGGCTGAGGATGTGGTGGGAGAGCTTCCACATGTCATGCAGAGGACTTAATTGCATGGCCTTTACTATACAATAGTTCGCGTGCCAGAGCTTTTGTTTTTCGATGGCTAGTGGGGTAAATCCAATGGTCAAAAAATGAATAATAGCTTGCCAAAGATGAGTTTTTTGTCACTAGAAGAACTCTACGACTGCCAGAAAAGGTAAAAAGGGTTGCAAAATTTGTTCACAGTTTGAGTCCAACAAAAGTTCCATATAGTTGCTTACATTTATCAATTTGGTTCCTATCCTCAAATTCCTCAATCAGAGGATGATCCAAGATCCAAACATCTTTCCAAAATTTGACCTTCTGCCCATTTCCAACATTCCATGAGCATCCTTTACTTAAGATGTTCTCAGCTCCCTGCACAACCCCCAAATAGTAGAAGGTGATAGAACATTAGGAGATGATAGAAAATCACACAAAGAAGGAGCATTAAAAAGGTATTTATGTTTCCATATAGTGCTCAATTCCTTATCATCGTGATACACTCTCCATCCCTATTTGGAAAGAAGAGTTCTATTCATACTTCATACTAACCTGATTCCCAAACCACCTTCCCTGATAGGCTTACAAATTTGATCCCAAGCTATCAGAGCCATTCTCTTCCTTTCCTCAATGCTAGACCAGAGAAAATTCATTTGGATTTTGTCAATAGTGTCTACAAATTTTGCTAGAATTCTAAAGATACTCAAAGCATAAGTAGGGATACTTTGGAGACAAGCTTTAAGGAATAACTCAGAGGAAAGTGGAATTGATCTCCTTAAGCATACATTTTGCCCCAAAAAATTCTTTAATAGCATCACATAAATCTTTTCCAACTAGTTTCCATTCCTTTTGGAAAAAGAACATAGGAAAACCATCCAGTCTTGGAGAATTATCCCCTCCTAAGGAACAAACTACCTTAAAAAATTCCTCTTCCTTAGGAATAGCACCTAACATTTTCTTTTTCTTTTTAGCAATTAGAGATGGAATAACCTTTAAAAGTTTTGCTTATTAGATGCAGATGTCATCAGAGTGGAGAAAAAGGAGACCAACTCTTCCAAGATGTCCTTTTCCTCTATAATCTTCATATTACCTTTCTTAAGATTTGAGATACGAGTTTTAGCTCTATGCTTCAAAGTAGAAAGGTAAATAAACCTAGTAATTTTATCTCCTTCATTCAGCCAGACTGATCTAGATCTTTTCCTCCAATAAATTTCCTCTTTAGTAACAATGTCACGATACTCCAATTTTTCATTTTCTTCTCTAACAAGGTCAAGAGTCTATCCTTCCTTTTGTATCTTATGTTGGATATATTGAAATTCTTCCTTGATATTTGATTTACTCTAAAAAATATTACCAAAACATCTTTCATTCCAGATTTTAACCTCCTTTTTGATAGTTCCTAGTTTTGAAGCCACTCTAAAAAGAGCAGTTCCATCAATATCTATATTCCACCATTCAACCAATTTATGCTCAAACTATGGGTGCTGCATCCACATTTTTTCAAACCTAAAAGGAAATTTTTTTGATATTAACCTTATTAGTAGTAAAAATTAGAGGAAAATGATCTAACCCAATTTTTTGTAATGCCTCTAACTTGCATACAAAATCTTTAGTTCAATTAGGAGAAATAAGAGCTCTATCTAATCGAGCCGGAACACAATCATCACTTGGCTTCTTATTACTCTAGGTAAACTCTACACCATGAAGATCTAGATCCATTACACCCTATTTATTAATGAAATCCCTAAGATCCAGTCTACCATCTAGCTAACTCACATTACCCCCCTTTTTTTCATGGTCATAAAGAGGAACATTAAAATTCCCCATGAAGATCCATCTACCATCGTAGTCATTACTCTTTATATTAGATAGAGTTTCCCATACCTTTTTTTTAGAATTCTTAATATTAGGTACATACATGTTGACAATATACCATTCATTATTCTAGTCAATGCTAGTAATTTAAGCCACCATGAAATGTTTACTAGCATCCAAAACAGTTCCTGAGAAGTAGGATTTCTTCCATAACATCAAAGTACCTCTAGAAGCTCCTTCTAAACTACTTGCCTTTAAATAGTAATCATTAAAAGACTTAATTTTTTCAACTCTCTCCTTCTCCACTTTCATTTCTTGCAGAAAAAGAATATCCAGCTTATGCTCCCTAACAAAATTTCTAACAACATCAAGTTTATGACTGATGTTCAATCCCCTAATATTCCAAGTGATAATTTTCATATTTATTTTTAGGGGTAAAATCTAGAATAGTTGTCTATCTTCCATTAGCAATATTCTATAAAATTTCTATCTCTCTGGTTTTCCTAGAGGATTTCCTTCCAGGTTTCTCCAAAGTTCCAACAATCAGTTTCACTTTAGATTGTTGCTCTAATTTACTACTTTGAGTCTCTACTCCTTTAGGAGTTGTATTACTTTTCTTTTCCATCTTTTGCCTTTGACTATGTTTCTGTTACAGATCCTTCCCTTTTGAGTTCCTCTACTCAACTTCAAAATCATTTCAAAAGGGAATAATTTCTTTGCACAAAGGTGTCTCAAGAGGTTGAGAAGCAACATTTTGGATTTCAATAGATCGGAAATTTTGGGATTCCTCCAACATCGTAGATCTACTTCTATCCACCAAAATTATACCCTCCTTTATTTCCTCCATTTCTACTAGATCTTCTTAGTTTGTATCATTCTTTTGGTAGATGACTAATTGTTTCATCATGTCAACCATATTCTCTTTATTTTTCTTAGGTAAGACAGAATCTAACAACACTCCAATCTCCTAATTTTCACTGCTCAAGTTATCCTTCAAGGAAGAATTTGACATCATACCAGTTTCTTGATTTTCAGATTCAGATTATCCTTCAAACCCTTTTCAAGAGTAACTTTAGGTTTCCAAACTTTCTTATGGGTGTTTCCTTCTTTCTTTTTATCCTCCTTATCATTCTTAGGATAGTTCTTTCTTTTGTTAGGACAATTTTTTGCCCAATGACCCTATTTTTTACAAGTAAAATAGGTATTTGGAAGATCTTCATATATAATTTCTTGTATTCTTTTTTCCAAGTTTTGAAATTAGTTCCACCTTTTTAGGGAGGTGATTCAAGTTTTCCACTTTCACATATAATCTTGCACTTTGAAGTTTAGACTTTGAAGCCATAGCATGATGCACTACAATTAGTTCCCCAAAGGAATTGACTATTCCCTTAAAGATATCCTCATTCTAGAATTCCAAAGGAAGGCCAGGAAGTCTAACCCAGATCAGGGTAGTTAAGAAGAAGGCATCAAATAAGTCCATGTTTGGCTCCCATTTTTTCATAGTGAGAGTACTTTTGCCAAACGACCATGGTCCTCCACAAAGGACCATATTCATATCTTCCTTGCAGTTGAAAACAAATGAAAGGAATCCATTCAACATAGGAGCTATTGGGTGTGAGAGTGGTTCTTTTCCAGGCACTTATCTGGGGTTACCTATGGGTTTATCCCCTCCTAACAGCTTTTGGAATTCTTTAATTGATAAGATTCATGTCAAACTTGCTAGCTAGAAGGGTTCTCTCCTCAGTTAGGCTAGAAGGTGATTGTTTTGAATTCTATTCTTCAAAGTGCTCCACTTTATGCCTTGAGTGTCTTTAAGATTCTAAGAAAGTTTGCTCTTGCTATTGAGAAAATTCAAAAGACCTTTTTGTGGACTGGTATGGAGTCTAAAAAGAGACTCCCTCTTATTGCTTGGGAGAATGTTTCTATTCTTAAGGGGAAAGGTGGGCTTGGGCTACAAAGGATTTCTACTATGAATGAACTTTTATTGGCTAAACTTCTTTGGAGATGGCATAAGGAAGAGGAGGAATGGAGGAATATTTGGGCGGATAAATACAATTCAGATAACTTTGATTTTCAACATTTCCTTTTCTCTAATGCTGATCAAGGGGGATCTCAAATATGGAAGAATGCTAAAAAAATTTGGGAAGACATTTGGATTTTGGATCACCCACTTTGTGATGACCCTAGATGGAATGGGTTTATGGTGTAGTGCAAGAATTAGTATGGTACTTTGTTAGTGATTACTGGAATAATAATATGTGGGTCAATCTTCTTAGGGTGGACCTGAATCTGGTGGAGCTTGCTAAATGCCTGAATGCTTGTTGTTTGAATCATGAACATGATGTTCTAATTTGGAAAGATGATCCTAGTGGAGAATACTCCATTTTGTTTGCCTACATAAATTCTTTTGAGGATCATGATGTACCTTGCTGGGCTACAGCTTGGGTGAAAGGTATGACTCCTAAAGTTAATATATTTTTTTGGGTTCTTTTGCAAAATTTTTTTTTAACTCTTTACAATCTTAAGAAGAGGGGGTTTTTCATTGTCAATCGATGTGTCCTCTACAAAAATGATGGGGAGTTGGTGGACCATATTATGCTCCATTGCTCCTTTACTAAGCAAGTGTGGGATTTTATTTGGAGTTTGATGAACATGGACTAGGTATCCCATGCTACCATCCAATTGTTCTTTTCTTCTTGGAGAGCTCCTTCCAAGAATACTTTATTGATCAAATTGTGGGAACTTATTCTTCCTTATCTTTGTTGGGGTATATAGAAGGAACATAATGACAGAATCTTTAGAGGGGTGGAATCCAATCTTACTCAAGTTTTCCATAAAACCAAGGTCCTTTTGCATGAAAATATCAAAAATTGTGGTAAGGGACAGAAACCTTTTAATGAATGGGATGCTGGGGTGATGAATAAATGTAATATCAGGAATATGATTTTGAATACTAAAGATCCCAACCCTAGGGAAAATGCTAGATGGGACTGCCCTCTGACTAATTGGTTCAAAATTAACTTTGATGGGGACTCAAAAGGGAACCTGGGCATTGCTGGTTGTGGAGTGATGATTAGAAATTCTAATGGGGACTCTGTTGGTGGTATGGCAATACCTTTGGTTCATCAAACCAATCATGTTGCTGAAGCCTCTGCTGCACTTTATGGTCTTATTTATGCTAAAGATCTAAACTTGAAGAACATTTGGATTAAAGGTGATTCCCTCAATATTATAAATTGCTTTAAAAAAAATTATCCACCTTCATGGACCATTAGTAATATCATGTCTAAGGCTGGTTATATAATTAACTCCTTTCAAAATTTCATTATATCCCATAATTATAGGGAAGCTAATGGTTTAGCTGATTGGGCTTCGAATGTGGCATGTTGTAATGATCAAAAAATCATATGGGATTCATATGACACTTTACCTGTTGATGGCCACGAGCATGTTAAGCAAGAAAAATGGAAATCCCAACAAAAATCCTTTAATTATGATGTTTTCAGAGAATTATGATTTTAACTCCTTTGGAGTGAAGTGGGCAATTATTTTTAGAAATGTGGGCAAAACGCACGGTTTATGGGTTGCCTCTTTCTATCTGTGCTTAGGTAGTGGTATTTGCAGAGTTTTTGGGGGCTTTCAGTGCGTACAAACCATTGCTTTTGTTGTAGAGATCATGGGAGGTAAGAGGAAATGAGTCGAATCGCCTAGCTGCATGGATTGGAAGAAGAAAATCGAGGTGTGGGATATCCTTAGGCATGGCAATTTTACTAGTTACATGGAGAGACTCAAAGGTAAAAACCTAGCTATTACACACCATTTTGTGAAATCTTGGAAGGATAGTTCTATTATGGTCGGGAACTAGAGGCTGGAGGTTATAGAAGAAATCATTGCAGAGGCTAAGGGTTTGGAGTTGGATGGGATGAATTTCTATAGGGAAAGGAAAATCTTAGATAAGGTGATTGATGACTTTGCCTAGACCAAACAAGAAAGAAATCGATTTGTTAAAATAGGTACTTCTTATTTTAACCCAACTTCTGTGTCTCATCCGTGGCGGTTTGTGTTCTATGTTATTATGGAATATCTGACTTTGGATGGAAGATATACAAAACTGTATGGTTACCATTTTGTGTTGGCAAATCATTTTCTTCATGACATTAGGGTAAATTTTCCTTCATACCTATTGCAATCTTTCTCCAATTCTACCCTATCTATTCAGCGTGACCCGACTGGTGAACATGTTTGTCATGAAAGATTAATGGTTTTGATTATGAATGTGCTAAAATCTTAAAAAATCCCAAAACCTAGAAATTTTAAAGGGGAAGATCAAGATACTGAAGGAAGTATTCAGGAAAAGGGCTATGACTTTGAGACACAATATGAGGCGGAAGGGGCTCTGGTTAGTCCTAAAAGAGGTTTGGGTGGTAGCACTAAAAAGAAAAAATAGAGTGTTGAGAAGGATGATTCTAATCCAGAGAGGGAAAGTGATTTTCTTGATGAAATTATTAGAGAACATGCAAAAAATAGGGGATGTAGCAAAGGGTAGGGCAAAGGTTGTATTGATGAGAGGGCTTCTCCTCTATTGGATGATGAGCCGCTTGCTAAACATTTGGAAAGAAAAAGAAAGTCTTTACGGCGACAGGAAAACAAAAATGTGAAAACAAGGATTGAGGCTTCCAACTTTACCGATGATGGTGAATAGGGGTCCAAATCTGATAGAGGTGATTATGTTGGTGGTGGAATCGGGCCCTCTAAAGGCTTATTTGGTAACCCTAGTTCTATAAAGAAGGACGTTGACATTCTTAAACATAAAATGGTGTTGTTGAACAAAGAAATGGAGCATCTTAGCAAGACGGCTAGAGGGGAAAGAACATTAGGTCAGCATATCGACAAGCTCTCGAAGGTCATAGGTAATGCGAAAGAAGTGAAAAATCTGATCCATAAGATCCCTATGTTGGAAGCCAAGTAGAAGGTGATGGACAAGGACATTAATAGTATCTAGGGGAAGGTGTCTAAATTTCAAACCAAGTTGGGTAAAATGGATAAAAAACTTAGACAATTGGGGGATAACATGACCAGCTTCCTGAAAAAGAATGAGGCAAATAAAGGTCAGGTTTCTCCCCTGAGGGTAGACTCTCAAGGTCCTAGCAAGTGTACTCGGGCCAATTCAAAGAAGATGGAGGAAACTACTAAGAAGGACGAGGTGAATGCTACTGCTGAGACTATGCATTCTCTAGTGGACCAGGCTGTGCATCTGATTAATACTCCTTATCTGGTCGGTTGTTGTTCCTTTGCTGGTCTTTTGTTGTCTTTTCCAACAATGTTGTCTATGACCTCTTTTTGTTTTTTGAGGTCTATTTCATGTTGTTTTTTTGTTCTCTTTTCATGATACTTTCTTAATACTTTGCTGATGTAAGGTTTCGGGTCCTTTAAAACCTATTTTTACATAATCAAAACATAGGAGCTATATCAACTTGACCGTGGATAACCCATTTATATTTTATCATATTTTTCAACATATCTATATCTAGTCTAGCCCCCATAAATTCACCAACAAGAGTAAATTTCATAGAAGAGACAGAGAAATCAACAATTGGGTCTAGAATAAAGATTTGAAACTCACCTTTCTCCTAGCAAGATTTTGATGTAACCAGAGGGAAAGATGATTTTCCTCTAGGTTTTCTACCAAATAGGGAAGACCATGCCCTTTGATCTCCTAACCCTTTCTGTGGGCTCTCTACTTTCCTTTCTTTGGTCTCCTCCACATTCTCCAAAGGAATATTTTCATTCTCAAGTTCCTGTCTGGGCACGTGACTTATAGGAAAAGGATCCAAAGGGAGTTTCTAGACCCCACATCTAGTAGTACCGACACCTGTAAATCCTATGGAGTTTTCCAAAATTTTCACATTTCAATCTTCTATCCCACTAGGATCAATACCTTTGGCAAGATTTCCCCCTTCCAATTTCCTGCCTAATAGAGCACTAGCCAATTCAAAAATGTTTAGAGTACCAACCATTGTGAATCCAATGTTATTTAAATGGACTTTGGACTTTAAATTATTCTTTGATGTGGATGTGGTATATGTTAGACTTAGTATTAATAAAATTTAAATGTGATTCAAAGTCTTGGGATTCTTAAGGAATGTAATCTATGATTTTTTGCTTCTGTATGATTGTATGTTATTGCTTTCGCTACTTTATGTTTGATGTGTATGTTATTCTCTCTTTAAAAAAGAAGTTTGGAAAACTTAGTAAAAATTTAGGTTAATTATTTTGGATCCCTTGGTAGGGCATTACATGCTTTTGTTATCTCATTTGGTCAAAACCTCCTTATCAATCAAACAAATGATAGTACTCAAATCAACTAAACAATTGTCTTACTAGCAAGTAGCAAGTTTGATGTTAGTGACAAAAGAATGATTGAAACACATTCTCGTACTTGTATCAATCTATTTTCAACAGGCCACTCCTAATAGGTGATCTAAATCCTCTAACAAGGTCATAATTAGTAGTATGTACTGTAACCTTTAATAGGGTTGGCTCCTAATAGGGCTCACTTCAAAAGAATGAAGAATATTGTAACTAGTTGCATGGTTAAAGAGATTAAATTTCCACAATCCATAGCAAATAAACTGATATATTTCTGGATTCGATTGTGTAAAGATTTTTTACCATCAACGTTTCGAATCACACCAAGTGATCCATCATCAGGATGAAGAGAGCAAGAGATGTCAAACAAAATTGGGTTTCCACATTAAATCTTGGTGTCATCTGTGCTCATGTTATTTTCTTTATGCTTTGTGTTTTTGTAACTAAGTTACTAAAGGTTAAAAAAGATTAATATTCATAATACTAATTTGTTAACCAAGTCACAAAAAATACTTAGTTTTAATTGAGCTGGACAAAGTATTGCATTATAAGTGAAAAGTTTTATTTGACATCTAGGGACAAGGAATCATTTTGTAGTAATTGATTCACCCCTCTCCTCTCAATTACTCTCTTCATTTCTATCAACAATATAGATCAATGATTGGAAAATTATAATATGTTGTACATAGTAGACTAGATATCACACATGCAATTGTTATAATTACAAGGTTTTCCTCTAATCCTAAGGAAAAACACATGGCTATTGTTAAAAGGATATTCAAATACCTAAAAGAAATAGAACACTATGGGTTGTGGTACAAACAAGAAGGTGATTTTAAACTTAGAGCCTACACTGATGTTGATTGGACTAGAAATATTGATGATAGGAAAAGTACAAGTGGTGGAGGTTTCTTTTTAGGAGAAAGACTAATTATGTGGTTGAACAAGAAATAAAGTTGCATATCACAATGTGCAGCTAAACATGAGTATGTTGTTGCTACAATGAAATATTTAAATATTGTTTGGATCAAGCAAATATTAGAAGGAATGCAAGAAGAAGTTATCAAGCTTGTCAATATCTACTATGATAACACAAGTGAAATAAATAGATCCAAAAATCTTGTGATGCAGGCAAAAACCAAGTATATATCTATTAAGTATAACTACTTGAGGGAACAAGTACAAGATAAGCAAATGACGCTAGAGTGTGTGAAATCTAAGGAGCAAATTGAAGACATATTCAAAAAGTCCTTTTGTAAAGATACTCTTGAGTATCTAAAAGGTAAGTTAGAGGTCTTTCCCCTATCCAAGATTAATTAAGAAAGGATGCATGTTGTATTGATTCATTGATGATCAAATATATCTTTCTAGAGTTGATGCAAGAGTTTAGTCTTTAGGGACTATTTCTTGAAGTTGTGAAACTAACTATAATGAAACCAATGTAAAAAATACATGAAAGGTACAAGGTATTACTAAAAGGTTTTATAAGTTTCACATTACAACTTATAGTTACCTTTGGCATTATTTTCAAAGGAAAGAGAATTTGATATGAAGAGAGAGAATTTCTAAGAAGGGAGATGAGCAAGTAGTGGAGACTTATGAAGAGATGATATCCTAAAGGAAGTTCTTTTTTTTTAAAGATTTTGTTGAGCAAAAAGAGAAGTACATTCAAAAGGGGAGAATTTTTCGAAGAGAACCTGAATGAAGTTAAAGAGATGAAGAGTTGTGTTATTGTCAATGCATACATTTGATTAACTTATGATATAACATTATGCACAATGTTATGTAATGTAAATCTTATGCTTGTGTGTTGACATAAATGCCATAGGGGGAGATTGTAAGCCCCAACTGATAATGTTGTTTATTTCATGTGTAAGAGTCATATCAGATATTATGTTTCCATTGATGTCAAGCCATAATTGGTTAGACATTATGCTAGCTCAGTAAACTTCCACATCATTTGATTGATGAAGGGGAGTTGAAGAAAGTATGAGTTAGAGTGTTGATAAATGTATGAGATTCAATTGGCACTTTAATGAGTTAGGCTCTGATAATATAATGTTGGTTTGATTTCTTTACATGATCTTAAAAAAGATGTATCTACAAGAAAATTTACATGGTGAATGAAGAGATATAACATTAACTGAGATACTATAGTTTTCCCTAAGTACTTGAGAAATCTAAGTGAAAAAACATATAGTCTTAACCAAAAATATTAGTGTTAATTAAATCAAGTATTAATTAAGAAAGTTGTAGTGTTCACGGAGCGTGAACACGATAAACAAGATTAGAAAAGATTTAATCTGAGGCCAACATTTGATAAAAATTAACAAATAAATGGTTGGATAATTTCAAAGAAGATCTAATGAAGAAGAACTAACAATTTTAAATAGAGCACAAATTTCAAGGCATAATTATATTTCCCAAGTGTTTACATTCATTGGATCTTAACCTAATGGAGATCTATGGTTGTAATTAAGTGACAAAATCTAAAAGATTCTATAATGAAAAAAGTTTTCTATTTAAAGGGATGAACAAGATGTTTCTTGTTGCTAATAATCGGTGTGTTAATCTCAAATTGGTTTTCAAAAATTAGTGACAAAATACTTTGTCATTATTCAACAAAGATCAAAGATTGTCGAGCATAATTGTTCAGATAGTACATCCTTAGCAATATGACAATTAGTATCGAGCACTAGTAGGTGCCAAGCAGTCAATGTGTTCTGATACATTTAGGTGCCAAGCCAATAGGGGAAGCTAAGTAAGTAGTATTGATGCAGGAGCATCTTACATGAGAAAATTATTGGAAAAAAAAAATTGAAAAAAAAAAATATTGGAAAAAAAAATCTGGAGGAGAGAGAAAGTGACAAAAATTAGAGGAGAAATAATAAAAAAATAAAAAAGGAAAAAATGAGAAAACAAAGGAAAATAGGATTTCTATTTTCAAGGTGCATAGGTGGCATAATAGAAAAAATAAAAAAATAAATGGTTGTCATTCCATTTATCAAGGTGTGTGGGTAGAATTCTAGAAAGTTATGAATATTGTAGAAAGTTGTGGATATTGTAGAAGGTTGTAGAAGTTGTAGAAGGTTGTGGAGGAATTCTAGAAGCTTGTGGATAAGTCATGCATTGGGTGGTAAATTCCTATTTAATCAAGGCATATGAGCATTTCTAATCAAGCTGAAGGGGAAGCTTGAGGAGTAGAAGCTCGAGGAGAAGCTTGAGGAGTGGAAGCTCAAGGAGGAGCTTGAGAAGTGGAAGCTTTGGAAGGAAAATCTTGAATGTGTGAAAGTTGGAAGGTGAGAAATTTGGAAGGTGTGAAAGAGAAGGAGGAAGTGAAGAGTGAGTTTTCCTGAGTCTATGGATAGAGCGCCGAATGCGAGGCAGTTTACAATAGGATTATGGTGGACTTGTGAGTGTAGACAGAGTGCCGAATGTAAGGCAGTTTACAATTGGATCTTGGATAAGGTTGGAGAAGAGCTAGTGGCTACGGTTTAGAAACAAGGAGGTTGCTTGGTGGCTTGCGAGCACAAGTTGAGATCACAGAGGTTTCTACTAGAGTGTGGATTTGGATCTAGACTAGAGTGTTGCATTCTTGGTTGTGAGTTGATAAGGGTGGTATGGCCCTTCATTAGTGGTATCAAAGCATTACCTTCATCAAGTGGTATTAGAGCAGTCCTTCATCAGTGGTATCAGAGCAAGAGTTCCTGAGTGTACAAGTAGATCATCGAAGTGTGAGGCAGTTTGTACCAGGACCTTGGTTGGGTGAAGTTTATCAGAGCAGGAGTTCCTGAGTGTACAAGTAGATCACCGAAGTGTGAGGCAACTTGTACCAGGACCTTGGTTGGGTGAAGTTTATCAGAGCCGGAGTTCCTGAGTGTACAAGCAGATTGCTGAAGTGTGAGGTAGTTTGTACCAGGACCTAGGAAGGACATGCAGATTGATCGATGGATGCAGAGATGGAAGATTGGACTTGTTGAGGCATGATTGTGGTGAGCTAGTGGATTGCAGATCCGTTGTCCTAGACTAGTGATGTGGTTCCTAATTTTTTGTGTGAGGTGGCAGGTTGCGATCTGACTTGCAAACAATTTGGTTGTCACAAGGAGCATAGGAAGGATTTGTTGCAGAGGGTTTACGAAGATCTTGGGAGATGGCTCCAAGAGGATTGGACCCTAAGATGATTGCAAAAATCCATGATATAGTGGAGATAAATTTTTCTAAGATGTTTTCTCGGTTGGATGCTAGATTGGCTAATCAAGCTAAGAAGGTCAAGGTGGAAGAGGATGGTTTTGCTGATTAGTTTGTGGAGTCTGATGCAGAACCTGCAGAGCAACTAGAGGTTGTTGCTGAAGATATTCATAACCTTGTTGATGTTGGGATAGAGGTTGGTTTTCATGATCAGTTGGTTGAGTCTGACATGGAGACTACAGAGCATTTGGTCGTGGATGATCTAGTTGATGTTGGTGGTGACTTGTATGTTGCAGAGCACTTGGTCATGGATGATCTAGTTGTTGTTGGAGGTAAGTTATGTATTGCAGAGCATCTTGTTGTGAGCAATGAGGTTGCTAGTGTTGAGAGTTTGGCATGTGTTGATGGAAATGTACATGTGGATGCTGATGTGGAGTTTGTTATTACTGGTATGGATGCACTAGTTGTTGATGTGAATGGGAGTTTGCTAATGAAGCATTACATTCAGTTTGTTCTTGGGCATGAGCTTGTTGATTGGATGGTTGAGATGTTGGTGTGGAAGATTTGCATGGTGGTTTTTTTGTCCCTGTTGAGGTGGAAACCTTTGGTGAAGATGAAGATGGTTGTAGACCTTTCTTTTGGCATCAAAGTGTGGGACACACTTTTCTATCTACCGGGGGAGTCTGATGCAGGAGCATCTTACATGAGAAATTTTTTTTTTTTTTTTTTAAATTTGAAAAAAAAAAATGGAAAAAAAAAAAAAAAAAAATCTAGAGGAGAGAGAAAGTGACGAAAATTAGAGGAGAAATAATTTTAAAAAATAAAAAAAGGGAAAAAGGAGAAAAGAAAGGAAAAGAGGATTTCTATTTTCAAGGTGCATAAGTGGCATAATAGAAAAAAAAAAAAAAAAAATGGTTGTCATTCCATTTATCGAGGTGTGTGGGTAGAATTCTAGAAAGTTATGAATATTGTAGAAAGTTGTGGATATTGTAGAAGGTTGTAGAAGTTGTAGAAGGTTGTGGAGGAATTCTAGAAGCTTGTGGATAAGTCATGCATTGGGTGGTAAATGCCTATTTAAGCAAGGCATATGAGCATTTCTAATCAAGCTCAAGGGGAAGCTTGAGGAGTAGAAGCTCAAGGAGAAGCTTGAGGAGTGGAAGCTCAAGGAGAAGCTTGAGAAGTGGAAGCTTTGGAAGGAAAAGCTTGAATATGTGAAAGTTGGAAGGTGAGAAATTTGGAAGGTGTGAAAGAGGAGGAGGAAGTGAAGAGTGAGTTTTCCTGAGTCTGTGGACAGAGCGCCGAATGTGAGGCAGTTTATAGCAGGATTATGGTGGAGTTGTGAGTGTAGACAGAGCACCGAATGTAAGGTAGTTTACACTTGGATCTTGGATAAGGTTGGAGAAGAGCTAGTGGCTATGGTTTAGAAATAAGGAGGTTGCTTGGTGGCTTACGAGCACAAGTTGAGATCATAGAGGTTTCTACTAGAGTGTGGATTTGGATTTGGACTAGAGTGTTGAATTCTTGGTTGTGAGTTGGTAAGGGTGGTATGGCCCTTCATTATTGGTATCAAAGCAGTACCTTCATCAAGTGGTATCAGAGTAGTCCTTCATCAAGTATGTGCCAAGTGATTTTGGTGTCGAGAAGATAGAGTGTGCCAAGCTATTCATAAGCCGAGTTATAACATTAAGAGCACAATGAAGGTCGAGCATTAGAGCCTTTGGGTGTCAAGTAAATAGTTTATGGCATAGATGTTTGTAATGGCACAAAATTCTATGTAAACTATTTTTGGGCCAACATAATCATATTTTATTACTATGAAACATAAGTATGGATTCATAGTATGAAACCCTATACATTAAATGCAACCAATCAAAATGTGGGAAGAATTAGGTGACAATAAGGATCAACCACAACCATTGATTCTTACCTAATCCATCCCCACCAATATTTATAAAATAAGGTTAAACCCTAAGAAGTTTACTATGTATGTGTGTGAGAAGATGAATGCTAAGATTTTAGAGGGAATTCATGGTGGTTGAGATGGCTATGATAGAGCTATGCATTGCAAAATTAGTTTGAGAAGAGAAAAGTAAAGAAGTGAAAGGACAGAGGAGACATGTATGATCATGAGGATCAAGGTTTAAGCAACAAGGAGAAGATCTGACATCAAGAAGAAAGGTGCTAACTAAAGGATCATAGTGTTGAATCATTCTAATAGGTGATACATAAAAAGTCTCTTAACCAAGTAGTCTTAACAGGGTGTTGTGAATCTCTTAACCGAGTGTTTAATTTATTGTAAGTTTAAATCCTCTAACAAGGTGAGACCTAACAATCTCTGTAATCCTTTAACATGGCAGACCTCTCACAAGTTAGATCATAGATTATGATCAAACATATTGTAACCGTAATAGGCCACACTTTACAACTGCAATAGTGAAGGTTTGTGGGTTTCATCCCCACCCCTATTTTACCTTCTCATTGGAGGGTTTCTGGGTAACAAAATTTATTTTGTTATGTGTTGTTTACTTTATGTTATGGATTTGATACATGTTATGTTATTTTAGTTTACATGTTAAGTTATGAGATTCATGTTAGTGATATATTTTAAGAGGCAAAAGTTTTAAGTGTTGATTCACCCACCCCTTCCACCACCCACCCCCCCCCCCCCAACCCCCCCAAAAAAAAAAAAAACTTACTTTCTCATTGTTATTTTCAACATGGTGATCCTTGTTGAAGTTGAAGAAGATAGAATATAGAAGGTGAACTAAGAAGAATAGTATTGTGAAGATCAAGCAAAGGAAGGGCTAAGTTAAAGTTTGAGTGTGTGAATCAGCCAAAAAGAGATCATAGGGAAGTAAGTGAAGCAGAGATTTTAATAAGAAAGATAGTGCTAAAACCTAACATATACTTTCACTATTATTTTCTTACCATTATAGTAGAAAAATTTCTTAACCAAGTGGACCTAATAGGTATTTGAAATCCTATATGATAACATTTAATAGTAATTTTTGTAAGTCCTTTAAAGAACTTGCCACTCTTTAGAAATGTCAAGGAGTTATAAGGTCTAGATGATCTTTGCTAAAAACCCTCTAACAAGGTCACACTAAAAAATTTGCATATAACCTTTAACAAGGTTGGTTGCTAAAAGAGATCACTTCAAAAGAGTGAAAATATTTGGGTTGTCTAATCCCTAGTAGCTTTTCCCTTTACATGGTTTCCATGTTAAGTACTTGTGTCAAATGTGTGAATGCTTATTGTATTGCAAGTTTATTTCATGTTAACTATTTATTGTTGCAACTCGATATAAGCCAGATGATTACTTTAATACTTGACATTAAGGAACAATGAGTTAACAAGTTTGATGCAATGATGAAATTAGTTTGAATAATAATGTTTGATGTGGTTATCAAGTTATTGATATGAAAGATAAAGAAGCTTAAATTGGTACTTAAGTGTTTTTAAGGCTTGTAGGATAATTAATTCACCCTCCCTCTTAGTTATCTAACACACTTGTGTTGTATACTCATTTTGCTAAAATTGGAAAGCGATAAAGAGAAGGTGAGGTAACTACTTCTTCCTAGGAAAGTGGAGTTAAATTTATAGGTGAGTTCGAAGAATTTCTTCCTGTATTTTATGGTTTCAAATTATTTTCTCTATAATTACAAGTTTTCTAATTTTCCCTTTCTATTGGTCAAGAATTTCAAACTTAATCCTCTATTAAGTGCTAGTAATATCTCTAGCTAGAGTCTAGACCTAAGTTCCCTCTCGCACCCCCCAAAATAAATAAATTTCACTCCTTTAATAAATTTCCTTCCAAAATCAGGGGATACAACACTAATACACAAGAATATAGAAATGGTAGTAGCTAGATTAAAAAAATTAAAGCCTGGGTCTATGGCAGATAATGTGTCCAAAAGTGATCTAATTCAAGCCACACGGTCTTATGAGGAAACACCATGTCCAAATTTTGTACTTTGATGAATAAATAGTTATGATATAACAAAAAGGTACATTTAGACATTTATTGGTTTTGATTCTCTTGGATTGCAAGATCATTGATTAAAAATCATACACATACATATATAGTAAGTGATGTTGACTTATATTCCTTCCCCCTACCCCTTCTCTCTCTCTAAAATTTTATTTTATTAATATTTTTTTGGTTAACAATTTTTCTTCCTTGGATTCGATTTATACCTTGACTCTTAATATGCCCAGTGTGATGGAAAACAAAATAGTTAATGTCGAAATGCAGAATGGGTCAATGTAGTAATTTATCAAAGACCCCTAAATTGAAAGATACAACTCCCTTGTGGTACAAAGATTTGAAAAGAATTAATTTTTTAGTAGATCAACTAATTTTGGGGGTATTCTCTTAACCAAAGAGTAGAAGAGGTTTAACCAGATTCCCTAACACTACACACAATCTAGGCCAATTTCAGATTATAACTCACAACTTTCATAGATATGAATGTATGTAAGTCATTGTTACACTCATCTAACACCTAAAATGAAATATATTCTATCTTCTAAGGCAAGATGCAAAAAAATAAAATAAAAATCTACCAATGCACACTCCACAAGAAGAGAAAGTATGGTCAACTAGACAATACCCAGATTGCCCCAGTTGCTGAGATCTGACAATGCTTAATTTTTTTCTATTTAGTCCCTTTCATTAACAAAATCCTAAACTTCTCACACAAAAATGAAATGCATATGAACTAACTTGCTTAAAACAGAGGAATTGAAAGAATAATGTAAATGAGGAAAGTAAAGCTTACAATCATTGAAAAGAAAGAAATAGAACTTAGCTTATTTGCAATCTTACAGTTTTCATTAACATCATGTTTCATTCCAAGCACAATAAAAGACTTAAATGAACAACAATATTAAAATGCAGACATAGAGTCTCACACAATAGTTCTAGCTATAGCAGTTTGTCCACATAATAATTTGTTGATCTTATTTTCTCATCAAAAGGTTTCATCTAAAGGCCTTCATAGGAATGACTAGTTACATAAATGATTACTCCATAGAGTATCTTCGAATCATTCTAATAATAGGATTGACTAGAGGGTCATCAGTTACAAAACTGTAGCCTTCAAGAAGAATGTCGAATATAGCTAAAATGTTAGAACTTGAGAAAGAAAAGAGGTGACACTTGTCAAAGAGAGTGTCAAAGTATTAGTTTTCTTTGGGGTCATAGCCTTAGCTCTATATGCTTTCATTTCATCAATTACATTCTTCAGTTCATTGACACCTAGGATGAGAATGTTATCAGCTCTAATCATCCATTAATCATGCATTTACATCAATTCAAAAACTTTGGAGATCTTTGATTCAAGCTTCTCTGATACTCTCCTTAGAATGGAATCCACTATTAAAAGATCTATGATCTTTGACTTTCGGAAGCTTGATGAGGTGGTAGCTTATTTTATAAATGCCAAAAATTTAGCTTTCATTCATTTAATGTCCACCAATTGACCATTATTGGTGAAATATGATTCAATATGCAACACCTTTAGAGGTTCAAATATTTTATCCATGAATTTCTATACTAAATCATGTACATCCTTTAACTCATTTTCAAACCTTATTGAGCTCTAAAATTTGTATTCCAATGATTTCTTCTAATGAAGCAATGGTTCTTGGTCCATTTTAAGAATCCCATGAGTCATAGAAACATTAGTTTTCATATCAATTACCTTCTACAACAAGGCCAATTTCTTTATCAAACTCTCTAATGCATTGTACATTAAGGTCAGATGATTGGACACTACTTCTCTCAATTTTTTGGTATCTAGCAGTAGGTTTCCAAGGTTCTCAATGAGGGAGAGGGGACACTTGGGCCTTCATTTGATTAATCCATGAACAACCAATTTGGCCAAATTGCCTCTCCTATTGTAGCTTTAGTAGAAGATTCTTATTCTCCCCTACACTTGGGTCGAATGTGCTTGTAGAGGAGTTTCCAAGTGTGGCCTTGATGTACACCATCAATTCTTTATTTGAGGTCTTGAGTACCTCTTTCTCTACCCTTAATTCTTCCACTCTATCCTTGATCTTCTCATTTATTGATTTCTAGATGTTGGCCATAGAATCATGCATTGAATGCCTATGTCAATAGTTCTTATTTGGAAATCACTCATAGTCATCTCATGAAACCTTCCCTCCTTCTAAGGTTATGCAATCTCTACTAGTGTATGACTAGTAGAGGAATCAATAGACAATGTCACTACAACCTTCTGCTTCTTTTCCTTCTTTAATGTTGGTTGAGTTGATGTTTCTTTCACAATGAAATCCTTGGATGGGGAAGCTTCCTCACATCTTCTTTTCTTCCAATCAATAGTCTCTTCCAACCATGACTTAGTTAAAAGGACATTGATTGCTAACTGCAAGGTTGTGGGGTCAAAAAGCTTCCTCACTACTAGATGTGTTACCTTTCTTTGGGTGGTAGTAGGAAAAGAAGTTAACTTGGTGATTGAGAGGGCTAGAGTGTCACTTTGTTGAGATGCCTCTTGCTCTTGACCATCTAAGGGATTATTGTCACCATCCAGGTTTACAATCTGCAAGATCAAAAACATCAACAATATCATTATACAATTTAATTTAATTTTTTTTTAGCCTAGACCAATACCTCTCCTTGTTCTGGTATTCATCTTAACATCCAACATAACAGTCTTCAATATATGGGACATGTCCATGAGAGTATCCAAGCTTCAAATAATCTTTAACAAACTTCAATGGGTCATATTGAGGCCTTATTACCTCATAATCAATCAATTTAATCTTGCTCTCAAAGTGTTTGACTACATTCTGGCCATTAGACCTAGAAGCACAAGAGTAAGGTCCTACTACTATTGGGAAGAAAATCCTAAATATTTTCTTCACATTAGAACACAAGGTGTTCACCTCCAATATTTTTCTACATAGTTTAACAAGAAATTTTTTGTCCTTGGGATACCTGGGAAGCCTTTTGGGGAAACCATCAAATGCACCAATCCTCAGGTAGGAGAAAGATACAAATTAGATGAAACAACATCTGAATTGGCCTATAGCTAATATAGCCTCAGGTGAAAACCTTTTCTCAGGAAAACTTTGTGATTCCCAACACAACATCATTGCAAAGGCATCATTAAATTTTATGTATTCTTCAAAGCTCCTCTACATTTGTAGGTGGGGATAGAACTCATACACCCTCATGTTCTCATCATAGTCTTCAATATTGGGAACACTTGGCCAGAGGTGATGTGTGGCTAAGGCATATATCAAATATGAAGACATATAGAATTGCATGAATGCCTTAGCTAAATTTAGCCAAAAAGTAAGCTCTCCACATATGATCTGAGCCCAATCAATCTCTAGACCCTTAGCACATATGTACCAAATATAAGTGATGTTCAATGAAATCTGAAATCTCCTCATTTTCTTTCAATCTTAGCAATAATTTTGAGAAGTTGACAATCTCTCTTTTTAAATTGGTTCCAAAAAGAGTTTGTGGCATTTTACTCTTTTCGGAATGAGATATCTAGAACCAAATTCTCTACATGTCCTCTCTTATAGAGTCTTCTTTTCATTGAACATTGATTTAGAGGATGATAAGTCATTGTCATGGTATTCTTCTTTCACTAGGATGCCAAATGCATATTACATCAATGCTTTGTTTACAGAAAGTAGGATAGACTGATTAGGTAGCAATATTTTCTCTGTCTTTCGTTTATATCTTTTGATACATTCCTTTACCATCTTTAGTACTTGCACATCCATGGGGAACTTGGCAGCTTCACCTAATCCACTTTCCATCAATTTCTAGGTTATTGGGTGAATAGGCTAATACTTGAGCCTTCTATACATATCACCTAAATCATAAATTTGAATGAGGTAGCTAAAAATTTCTTCAATTCACTTTCCAAACCAATCAAATGATCATACCCTAATACTCTGATTTCCATTAGCTTATACTTCCATAAAAGGGATAAATTGTTTCATAAAATAGTCATTAAAAAAATGAAGAACTATGTTTAGGAAAAATCTGATCATATAGATTGAATCTGAATGTTGGCACTACATGAATAAAATAAATTACAACTAATGTTCATGATGGTAGGATTTGTAATAAATTTGATGGTTAACAACTATTTAAAAAATTTCACTTCCACCCACATAATGATTCATAAATCCGATGATCATGTCATTCACTTAAATCTCATTTAGTAGTGAGATTAGCCACTTACCAAATTAGTTGAATTTGGCTTAATAGAAACTCCCCTCTTTACTCCAGAATCTAGAGCAAGGTTTCATACCACAACTTATCATGTATAGGGGAGGAAACATAAAGTTATCTTTCCACAAGCTTTCCTTTTGCTTTGATCCCTTTCCACAAATCATGATGGTGAAACATGTACTGATTGGTTGAGATATCTACAAATGATAGAAGCTGAAGGTCAACATAGGATCATTATTGAAGAAGAATCTGGTCCATCTGATGCAAGTACATCAACAAATTTCGTTGTGGAATATGAGTTTGATTCTAACGAATGAAGGGATATCTTATTGGCCACAAATGATTCCTCATGTTTTGTATTAAAAAGAAGTCAAAGAACTATGAAGTTCACTCCTGGAGAAAATTCAAGTTCACAAGGCACGAATATGAAAAACTCTTCTCAATTGAATAAAGACACCTAAAGGTATTGAAAATACTTTTCCCTAAAAGAATATTGTAAATTCAAATTCTTCTTCTTCATTTGATATTCTACAGTTTGTAAATCTTCTTTTGTTACTATATCTACTACTGATTATTTAAAATCCAATCCCAAGGAATTAGATAGATTGGTCAAATTCATTAAAGGTGAACCTTGTAATAATATGGAGTTTGATGGCAGTTGTTCTAGTTCTAGTTTAGGAGTTAGAGTCGTACTAATTTCTCCAAAAGGGGACATGTCTACATATTCATTTAGATTAGAATTTCCTAATATTAATAATACTTTTGAATATGAAGCTTTTCTTTTGGGAATACATGAAGCAAAATTAAAGGGAATAAAGTTGCTCGTGGTAAGAGGAGATGCAATGATAGGCTAAAAAAATTCCAAAATTTGGTATGGGACAACATTGAGTTTCTTCAAGCATTTAATATCAAAGCAATCCCAATAAGTGAGAATTCTTGAGTGGACTCTTTAGTTGTATCGGCCTCACTACATCTTCTGCACCTAGAATTTGATCAGAAATAGTACCGAATTGAGATGGTTTATTGTCCTAATGTACCCGACAATGTAAATCATTGGCAGGTCTTTGATAATGACAAAAAATTGAACAGTTCATGGCCTCCATAGGATGCTTTGCTAATTCTTATTTTGAAGGCTCTTCACAGATATTGAATGAAGATCATTTGGAACCCAATGAAGATTAGGAGATAGTTTAGATAAATGGAAATAAAATCCCTTGTGGTTTGATTTCCCTTGAGAATATGTTCTTGTGGAAGAATGAAGGCCTTATATCAAAGAAAGACCTTGATCATAGAATAAATAAGGAATATTATAAGATTAATGTTGGAAGTGATGATGACCTAAAATTGATCTTTATTGGAAGCACATTTTCCCTAGAGGAAAGAGATAAACTAAAATCATTATCAATAGAATTTAAGGATGTTTTCACATGGAGTTATAATGATTTAAAAAATTTCAATAATGGGGAATACTGGTACTATATTCTATTGAAGTAGAATGCTTCTCCTTATAGACATAAATTGAGAAACTACAATCCTAAAGTGTTCGAAGCCATCCTGAGAGAAGTTGAGAAGATGTTGAAGGATAAAATTTACCCTGTTCACCACTGTACTTGAGTAGCTAACATAGTACCAATGCGAAAGAAGAATGGAGAAATTGGGATCTGTGTAGATTTCTACAATATAAATCAGGCTAGTCTTAAATATAATTACACCCTCCCCATGATGGAACATTTTCTTCAAGTAGTGGCTGGCACTGAGATGATCTCGATGCTAGATGGTTTTTTAGGTCATAATTAGATTAGTGTAGCTAAGCAAGATCACCACAAAACTGCTTTCTTAACCCCCTGGGGCACTTTTGCCTATAATAGAATGCCTTTTGGTCTCATTAATGCTGGTACAAGCTTTCAACAAGCCACAAATTCTTCTTTCAAAGATCTGAGGGACAAAATCATTGTAATTTACCTTGATGATTTGATTGTGTTTTCTAAAAAGAGGAAAGATAACTTGAAGGATTTATGTATTGTGCTTCAAAGGCAGAGAACATGGTATTTCCTTAAACCCTAAAAATCTAGTTTTCTTTGTTGAAGAGGGAGAATTGCTAGGACATATTGTGTCAAAAAGAGGGATCCAGATAGATCCTAAATGAATAAAGGTTATTCAATAGTTGAGTCTTTCAATGAATAGTAGTGTTGTGAAACCTTTTTTTGGACAAGTTAATTTCCTTCGAGCCTTCATACTAGCTTTTGCTAAACTTACCAAAGACATAATAAAAATGATGAGTGAGAGGGAAGTCTTCAAATGGAATGGAGATGGGAAGAAAGAATTTGTGGAAATTTAGAGACCCATTGCTCTCACTCCTACATTAGTGACTTCGAATTTCAAGAAAAGCTTCATTATTTATTACTATGCTTCTAAGTGCACCATGTCAAATATCCTTACATAGAAGAATGATCAAGGTACAAAGTCACCTATTGCATTTATGAGTGTGCCCTTAAAAAATAATGAACTAAAATATCCACTCATTGAAAAGAAAGCTTTTTCCATGGTGAAAGTAGTGAAACAATTTGGATATGGTATCTTACATTCACACTCTAATGTTTATGTTCTTGAAACTGTTGTGAAGATTATTTTGACTCAGCAAGATGTGGGGTTGAATAAAAGGACTACATGGGTGGCCAAGTTGCAAGAATATGATATTGATATAAAGCCAACAAAGTTAGTAAGGGAGGAAGGATTTATGTAAGTTTATTTCTGAAAGCACCACCATCTCACCAGAAGAGGAAGAACAACCACAAGTATTCTTCGTAAGCCTCACTGATTCATGGTTTTCCTAGGTGGCTTATTATTTGACTTATGGAGATCTCCCAAAGGTATGATGCCAAGGAGAAAAGACAATTGAAACTGAAGGCTGCAAAGTATGTACTAGCTCAAGTTATTTTGTATAAGAGAGGTTTAGATGGAACATACTTAAGATGTGTAGATACAATTCAATAGAAGAAGTTGCTTAAGACTTTTCATGATGAGGTATGTGGAGTTTAGTTAGCTTCCTCTGTAACTACTTATAAAATACTCATAAATTGCTACATTGTCACTTAGACTAGTGATTGTTGATGAACCTTTTAAACAATGGGGAATTGATTTTATTGAACCTATAAATTTGATGTCAAGTGTAGGACACGTGTATATTTTGATAGAAATTGATTATTTCACCAAATGGGTTAAAGCCATTCTAACCAAAAAAGAAAATACTCAATTTACTTGTGAGTTCCTTACCATTCATATCCTAGTGAGATTTGGCACACCTATAAAATTGTTGCTAATAATGCCACATATTTCTCTTCTGGAGAAATAACTTATTTTTTTCTATGAACATGGGATCACTTTGGCACATACTTTAGACTATTTCCCTCAAGGCAATGACCAGGCTGAGTCAAGTAATAAAAATTTAGTGTCAATTATAAAAAGCTGGTAAGTGATAATGGAAAGGATTGGCATAAGAAATTGTATGAGGCTATTTGGGTAGATAGGATTTCTCCTAAGAGAGCAATAGGTATGTCTCCATTTGAGCTAGTTTACAAGATTGATGCACAAGTTTCTTTACCCTTGAACCTTGCAAATTTGAAATTACAAACAACAATAGAAGATTCTTTTTTTCAAACATCTTTAGAAAAAAAGATTATGTACTTGACAAAACTTGAAGAGGAAAGGAACAAAATAGTAGATAGAATAACAGAACATCAAATTAGAGTGAAGAAATTTTTTGACAGGAATACCAGGCCTAGAAAGTTCATGTTGGGTATGTTTTCTTTATGTTTGACATTTCTGATGTGGTTGAGGAAGGGAATCGTAGTCACCTACTAGTCATGATCTACACGATGCACCACTTCCTAAAATTGCCTATTTAGTTTAGAATATTGTGTTTGTACATGCATGGATTTTATGTAGATTGCAAGTAATAGGTATCAACTTCCCTAAATTGCTAGGATGAGCATACCCTATCATAGTATTTCAATGGTATAAGTGGGGAGATAACTCTTGAGTCCAAATCCTAAATCCTAAGCCAATTGTCCTAGAAGATAGGACAACTATTTGAGTTAGTTTCACCTTTCTGAATTCATCAAGTGACGTGAATTTGTGATTTTAACCTTGGAGCTTGATTATGTTCTTTATCTTTTAGTTGAGTTGTTGTATTTGGTTTTATGGGTCTGTTGTGATTTTTTGTTTTAATTAAATCAAATTAAAAGATAATTTAATGATTTTATTTAATAGAAATTTAATAAAGAAAATTTAGTATTTAATTATATTTAATTAGTTCAAAAATTAATTAAATAAAATATTTATTTTTAAAAGATTTTATTAAAGTTCTATTTTTGACATATTTATATTTATTTAATTTAATGATAATTATTTAAGAGTTTTATTTTAATAATAAATTCTAAAAAATGTTATTAATTAAGTTAATAAATATATTATTAAAAACGTCTCATGAATTAATTAAATAGAAGAATTAAATTTAAAGATTTTATTAAAGTTCTATTTAGGTGTATTTATATTTATTTTATTTTATTATTATTATTTAAGAGTTTTATTTTTAATAATAAACTCTAAATATTATTATTAGTTGAATTAATAAATATATTATTAAAGTGTCTCATGATTTAATAAAAGAAAGCAAGCAATTATCTAATAAAGCTTATTTTAATTAAATTGCATAAAGTGTATGCATGAAATTAAAATATAGTAAATTAATTAAAGAGTGAAAGCTAATTTTTAAATAAAGAAATTTTGTAATTAAATATCTAAAAGAGTTGTGCATGAAAAGATGTATGAAAGATAACAAGTAATAAACAGTAATTGATCAACAAGTTCTCTCTTGTGATTGCACAATCATAGCCCCAAATTTAGGGGAGAACTCTTAATTAGAGATCTGGAGCTCATTACGCAATTACACAGGTTTTAGAGAAGCAATTTTAGAGAGGATGGTGTTTAGAAAAAAGATATTGTTGTGTGTTCTGTGTGTTCATCATTTTAGCATCAGATCCAAGTAGGATCTCCTAGTTTAATTGTATAGTGGATTTCCATTCTTCGAATTCCTATCTTCTTCGTGCCTAGATAAATCTACTTTCAAAATTTTAGATTTCGTTGAAACCCTTGTGTTAAATTTACTATTCTCTATCCTTGATTTTGCCTATGAATGAATTAATTAAATAGAAACCTTTGTTTGTTAAACTGAGATTGGAAACCATTATTTGATTTAAATTGGGTGATTCATAATGGATTTGATTAAATTCGAGATAGGTGTTTTGAAAAGAAAACTAGTTTTAAATTACTAAATTTAATTGTTAAATTTTCATTGCTCTATCATATCTAGTTTGGAGAGTTTCCATTTTTAGTAAGTTTCCATTTTTTGAAAGTTCCCATTTTTAGTAAGTTTCCATTTTTGAAAAGTTTCCATTTTTAGTAAGTTTTCATTTTTGGAAGTTCCCATTTTTAGTAAGTTTCCATTTTTAGTTAGTTTATGTTTTTAGTAAGTTTTTATTTTTGGAAAGTTCCCATTTTTAGTAAGTTTCCATTTTTAATAAGTTCCTATTTTTGGAAAGTTTTCATTTTTAGTAAGTTTCCATTATTTGAAAAGTTTGTGTTTTTAGTAAGTTTCTATTTTGGGAAAATCTATATTTTTAACATGTTTCTATTTTTAGCAAGTTTCTATTTTGAGAAAGTTTATGTTTTTAGCAGGTTTCAATTTTGAGAAAGTTTCTATTTTTAACAGGTTTTCATTTTGGGAATGTCTCTATTTTAGCATATTTCTATTTCAGAAAAATTTCTATTTTTAACAAGTTTCCATTTTTAAAAAGTCTCTATTTGTAGTAGGTTTCCTTTTTGGGAAAGTTTTTCCAAAGTTTAATTAATTTAAAATTATTATAGTAATAATTGATCATTATTATTATTAATTTTAATAAGTATTGTTAAAAAATTTAATTTAGTTATTTGAAATTTTTATTGATTACGTTATTATTTAAATATAATTCTAAAGTAAATTGAAAATCAAAGAAATTAATTGGGAGAATTAATGGTTATCTTTAGTAAACTTGGGTTGTGCTTGATGATTTGATTTTATATGAAAATGATTTATATTGGTAGGAAAATTTTCCTATTAGAAACCCTTAGTAATTAACATTCTTTAAAAAGATGAAAACTATGATGTGTATGTTCACTGAACTCTTATGTTTTCATAACAAATTGAACTATGAAACAATTTTTAAACAACTTTATATGACTTGTTTAATCATTTGGATTTCTAGTGAACTCAAAAACCTTAGTAAATCTAGTAACTAGAGAAATGGAAACTAAAACCCTATTTGAGATCTCAAACTTTATGGATTGTAATATTTGAAAATCGAAAATGAAAACTTGAAACCTCTAATGAAAATTAAACCAATGTGTTTTCAAAATGTAATGAATTGAGAAAATAACTTTTGTATCTGCTCTTTTTATGATATGTGATTTTACTATTGGGTGTGGGGTTGACTTAGTACTTTGACCTAATTAGGATGTTTACTAGAGGCTCGGGAGTTATGTTTTGTGATGTCATGATGATGTTTTGATCATGATCTTTTATACTCAACCATGATAATGTGTCTTGTATGCTCTATGAGGTGTTTGATACATTGATTGCTATTACTTTTCAGTGTTCTTATGTGAATCTAAGGTGAATGGCGTGACCTATCTGATATAGCCTTTGAGTCTTCGATCAATTGTAATTAGATTACTTTCCAGTCACTTGTATAGGACTGCAATTTTGGTATGATTTGTTGTTGGTGATTTCATTTTATGACATGGATTGGTCTGTGTACTTTCTTGGATCAGTCTTGTTAGGATGATCGTTTTAGTGATGCTTGTATTTTGACTAGTGATATTTCAATGCTTGTTAGTTGCTTGTTTAAGAACTGATGTATGGTATGTGGTCTTTTGAGATCTTGTTGAATTTACTAAGCTTAGGGTAGGTTATCTATATGTCATGTTGGGAAGTGTCTTGCAATAGAGGCTGAGGCCCTAAAGAGGTTGACGGGTAACCCATTATAGGTTATTTAATAACATTTCATTAAATTGGTTTAAAATGAATTAATAAGAGTCATTTTTTTCCTTGCCCATGCCTCGAGTGCTAGTACAAGCTAGGATGGGAGTAGAGAGGACACTTGGTTGTAACCATGCTTCGTTAGTATGCCTTGTCAATACAAGAGGATACTAGTGCCACATAGAGTCACTAGAGAGTTAGAGGATTAAAAGACTAGCTAGGTAACCTTAGAGTTTGTTTGTGCAATGACACTTGCCCACATGAATAATAGATTCCCTATGTGTCTATGTTGCCTCAGGGATTAGTTGATAATTGTGTCTTCGTACCCTTTGAGATAGTTTTCTTTTAGGTAATTCCTTGAACCTAGTTGTTAGTTTTGACTTTTGAGTTTGTCATCCTATTTGGGACTTGAGAGTATCTCCTTAGCATGGTGGGAGTGGACCTTTTTGGGTTCCACGAGGTATGGTGGTAATGTTTTTTCTTATACCATTGAGATCCTCCTGTCGAATGCCATTGCTAGATGTGTTTGTGCAAATGTTCTTTTTTATATATTCCTATATTTCTACGTGATGAATGGTTATACCTTTTTTATTGTATTTGATTTCATGAATCTTATGAGATGTTGTTGTAATCTATTTTTCTATGTTGTATATTCTTTTAGCCCTTCATACCTTGTGACTTGTACAGTGGATGACGGTGCATTATAATTATTGCTAAGTGGCATTCGAGATGACTATATATTATTTAAAATGGATTCATACTGGTATAATATGATTTGATGTAGATTTATTATATATTGAATTTAGTGTTAATTACAATTAAATGTGATTCATTTATGTGTTGTTGATGTATGAGTGTATGTTAATTGCTTCCACTATTCTATTACTGTTGTGTATGCTATCTTTAAAAAAAAATGTTTGTAAAACTTAGTAAAACTTTAGGTTAACTTCTTTTGGGTCACATGGTGGGGTGTTACAACATATACATTCAATATCCTAAGTTTACTTATTTAAGGATAGGTGGCTTCTATGATGAACTCATGGGACTCCCTAGACATTCTTTTGATTTTTTAATCTTAGTAGAAGTGTCTCAACAACTTCTTGTTGTTATAAACAAGTTTTCCACTAAAGAAGCCTCAGACATTATCTTCCTACTCAAATCAGGCAAGTTAACCTGTAGAAGTATGGAAGATGCAATATGTACAAGTTCAGACTTAGTTAACTTTTGTTTTGGCTTTTACCATGCTAGATGTGATTTTGATAGTAAGGGGATATTTCATAGCTTGTTTGGAACCCATGTAAAGTTTGTGCCTACATATAATGTTGAGGATTTTTGAAAAGATTGTAAAAATGAACTAGAAGCTTAAGAAAGAGAGTCCTCTAGATTTACCTTTTCCTAGATTAAGCTTTATCAACTTAATATGGACAAGGACATCTTAGGTGTTGAAGAAGACAAGTCGAATCTCATTGAAACCGAAGCAGCCAAGTCCCTAGTTTCCAAACACATTGTCATACACTAGAATTCCAAAGAGGAAGATAATATCCTTGAAAGGACAAAAGTTGTCTTCAAAAGGAAAAATTCTTAGCTAAAAATGAGAAAGAGAAAGCATGTTCCTAAATGTTCTAATGCTACCCTTAAATTTGCAAGTAGAAGGATATCTTCAAGAGCTAGCAATTTGAAGTGTATTGATACTTCCTCTGTATGCAAAACCCATTCGAAGAGCAAAGTCAAAATGTCAACACCAGCAGGATCTAATGAAGCTATTTAGGTCGACAGTGAACTTGACAAAGAACAAGTTGGTGAGCTCATTGATAATCGCTAACGAGTTCAAGTGGCAGTGGGCACATCTCCTCAGAGGATTGAAGTTATGAATGCCCTAACTAAGAGCAATGAACCTCAAAGAATGGTTGCTTCCACCCCTAATTGGTTAGTCACTTTAGTGAATAAAAAGTGAAGTCTAGTACCTATTTGTTTCCTAGTGGATGATATCATGAGCAAGTACACTACCAAGACTCCAAAACCTAAGAGGACTAAGAGCACAACCAAGATAGTGTTTGACAGCATGAAAGATAAAACTATAGCTAAAGTAGCTACATATAACCATAAGGAAGGGATTGATGAACTTGATCTAAGTAACTTTAAAGTTACCCGTATAGATCTAGGAGTGATCAATCATGAAACTAAAGAGCATTGGGGTGAAGCATCAACTAAATAGATTGTTTTGCAATCTCAAAAGGATGAAATTAAGAAGAAAAAGATGAAGGCAGATATAGGTGGATGGCTAAGTATATAAGTTCACTGAAGGGACATAGTTCAAAATCCAATAATTAGTCATGACTCACATTTGATCCAAGCACGCCTAAGAATTAATAATTAATGGGTGATTTGAAAAAGGTAAAAGTTATGACCACCATTTTCTATAACTGGATTGATCAAGTGATAAGCCTAGTTGCTAAGCTCATGAGAGGTTTACATAAAATCTTCACTCTAGCTAAGGTTGTGCTTAATGAATCTCACCTTCAAGTGACAATCTAGAAAGGAGAGGTTGAAGAATTATTGGCCATGATCACTCAATTGATAGAGGTGGAAGATTACAGTTCAAACAAGATCCTAGAAGAGAATCCATTGCAACATGTTGATGTCAGGTTGAGTCATGTGCTACAAAAAAACATAGCTTAGAGAGTGTCAAATTATGGCTCAACCATCTCTGGCATGCAATATTTTGATAAAGAGTCCAAAGCTTCCCTAGAGAATGTGAATAAAGAATTTCAAGAAATTAGTTCGACTCATTTTGTCCTATTAAAGGAGAGAGGCCCTAATGTTGAGATATTGATTAAGTAGTAGGAATGACACCTGAACCTGCTTAAGAATAGTGCAGAGCTTACCACCTCTGTTCTTACCAAGGTCACCAAAGTTGTAGCAATGATAGACATGTGTAATTGACAAATTCATGAATACCTTGACATTGTCACTAAGATGGAATAATATAAAGACACATGGAAGAACTGGTTCCAGAGCATAAAGATTATAAATACTAATGAAATGTCTAAGTTCATGAGCACATTCAGGGGATGGAAACTGACATGAGGACCAATCAATGCAAAGGATGATGAGGTTCAAAAGAAGTCACTCAAACAAAAAGAGGATAATTAGCTTTAAAAGTTTATTGCTTTATATTTTTGAGATAAAGTTTTAGTAGTTAGTTTTTGGGTTTGCGTACCCATGGATTGGTTATTCAACTACTATCTTAAATTGTTTGAGAATTGAGCTTTAATGGAGATTCTCAAACATAGCTCCATTTATGCATGAAACTCAGTAGTAAGGGTTGGAAATTTTTGATTGATATCAAAACTAAAGATTTTAGTTTAGTATTTTACTTTTGAATTGCCTGCAAGTATTTTGAATCATTAGTAGCATACAAAAATGGAATAAATTTTGAATGAATGAAGGTTTCATAAACTATTTGAAGACTTTTTTCTTTGAGTTATTCGTGGTTGGTTCATTTTTTAATCAGTTTTGAATTGTGGAGCTTTTCTCTATTACTAGATACAAATATAGTGCAGAATCCAAATACCTAATTATTTCTTTATTGTTCTTGAATATATGTGTTGATGGAAAAACTGTGTATTTCCATTGTTAGATGTTTTGTTCATAGTATTTCATTCATATTTATTTGATTTTCCCCCTATCTAAGAATAAATGGAATGCCTTATTACTTTATGGTTAAAAGTAATTTAGATTTAAGAGTGCTTTTGTTGAAAATTTGACAAGGGAGTTGAACCTTAGTAAAATTCAGAGAAGAATTAAAGAAGTAATAATTCTTCAACTGTTGGAAAGTTGTGTTTGTCTTGAGAGATTGGGCATAAAGAGTTTTAATTGTTTATTTTTTTGAAAAGACAAATTTGTTTACCAACAATTATCATCACTAATATCCTTATGTTATGAAAGAAGAATATTTGAAAAAACAAAGAGAAGACCTACATAATTAATATTGTTTATATCAAGAAATTAGATGGTCTTTGGAAATCACACTCTAAAATTAATCTAAAACCCATATAGATATTATCAATTTTCTAAGGATGCTCTCAAAAGAGAAAGGAAATTTTAAAAAAAAATTAAAATATTTTGTTACATAATATAAGACTATAGAAAGTAATTGTACTACAAATAAGAGATGCATACCTTAATCCCTATAAAAAGAAGAATTAGAAAACCTCATCTCTCTTTCATAATTGCTTAATGATCTTCTACGTCCACTAAAGTGAGACTTTCAAATTAAACTAGAATTAAATCTAATATCATTATTTCACATATACCATTCTTTCCCTTCCCAAATTCTTTGTGCCCCTTACAGAGGCCATAAAGTGAAATCACAAACCAAAGATAGATCCAAAGAATGGACATATTCTTGCCAGAAAATAAATATATAAATGCAAAATGAACCCCAGATGTAAAGATTACTTCCACCACTTGCATATTTTTAAAACAAGTTGTCTCAAATCAGACAAACACCTTGATTGAATCTACAACTATAACATGCCACATCGAGCTTTGAGATGCTAAACTCAACATATAACCAAGCAAATGACATGAATATATACTCTCTCTATCTATTATGGTAACCTTCTAATGCATCAAATAGAATCTTATATATATATATATATATATAAAACTTTTCCCTTTCTATCTGTCAAGAAATTCAAGTAATCCTCTATCGAGTGTTACACATGTCTTCATCTTGACCTATGTTCGCAAAAAATAGCCACCCATTTAATCAATTTCCTTCCAAAATTAAGGGATACAACACTAATACATGAAAATATAGAAATTTTAGTAGCTAGATTTAAAAATCTAAAGCCTAGGTCTATAGCAGATAAAGTATCCAAAAGTGGTCTAATTCAAGCCACAAGGTTTATGAGGCAACACCATGTCCAAAGTTGGTACTTAGAATCAGAAATAGGTATGATATAACAAAAAGGTGCATTCAAACCTTTATTAGTTTTGGTTCTCTTGGAGTTAATAGAGTGTAGTTTAGTCAACACTTGGTTAGATGACTACCCTAAGTGATCAATAAGAAAAGAGTTTCTAGTGAAAATATTAACAATAGTTATTCATCTCATATACATACATACATACACATATGTATTTGTACACATGCATAAACATGTATGATTTTATCACTATTTTTAATTTTCAAGAGATGAGCTTTTAAAAGGAGTTTGATAATCGGTTTGATTTTAAGAGTAAATTCAATTCTTTAAAAATTTTAATATGATCATTAGAAACATAAATTTATGAAAAATAAAAGACATAAAACTTTTAATTTTAAAGTACTCTTTAAGATTTTAAAATACTTATATTATCATCACTAATATCCTTATGTAATGGAAGAAGAATTTTTGAAAAAGTAAAAAAAAGACCTACATATATAATATTGTTTATATCAAGAAATTAGATGATCTTTCCAACTTACACTCTAAAATTAATCTAAAGTCCAAATTGATATTCTCAATTTTCTAAAGACACTCTGAAAAAAGAAAGATAAAAAAAATGTTATTTTAATCCTTAAAACCAACCATCTATTTTTTATTTATATTTTGTTACATAATATAAGACTACAGAAAATAACTGTACTGCAAATAAGAGATACATAATCCCTATAAAAAGAAGAATTAGAAACCCCGTCTGTCTTTCATAACTGCTTAATAATTATCTTCTAGGCCCACCGAAGTGAGATTTTCAAATTAAACCAGAATTAAATTTAATATCATTATTTCCCATATACCATTCTTTCCCTTCCTACATTCTTTGTGCCCCTTTCAGAGGCCATAAAGTGAAATCACAAACCAGAGATGGATATAAAGAATGGGCAATGTTCCTGCCAGCAAATAAATATATAAATGCAAAATGAGCCCCAGATGTCAACATTACTTTCACTACTTGCATTTTTTTTAAAAAGTTGTCTCAAATGAGACAAACACCTTTATTGAATCTATAACTATAACATGCCCCATCCAGCTTTGAGATGATAAATTCAACATCTATTATTTTATCCAAGCAAATGACATGAATATATCCTCTCTCGATCTCTCATGGTGATCTACTAATGCATCCATTAGAATCTAATATATTGTTGCAGACCATGTGCTTCTTACAAGTTCAAGCAAAACCTAATACTATGGTACACTGTACTTTATTAACACATAATCAGCACAAAGTTCTCATGTAGCTAATTGTCCTCAAGCAATAAGCAGCCCAACTCATTAGAAAATGTAGGAGAACAATTGGGATCAGGTAAGTCGATAATGTGACTATCTAAATTCGAGTTGCAGAACCAATCAAGCTCTGAAAAACTCAGATCGAGTTCAGGGAATGGAGAAATAGCAGCAGGAGAAGTTGAAAATGAATATTCTTTGGGCAAATTGTATGGAATTTGATACTGGTTAGAGTTTTCGGCCATGGACTGTTGTGTTCCTGAAGGGACTTCATAATAATGTTTGGCTTGTTTCTTGCACTTCCGATATTCACAGCTTTTCTGATCCATCTGTTTGGATGAATTTTTTGTGCTCAAATGAGTGTTCCAGTAATTCTTTATCTGATTATCTGTTCGACCAGGTAATCTCCCTGCTATCAACGACCACCTGCTCAAACACCCAACAAATGAACAGTTTTAAAATCTAAATGGAGAATAAGTTGCTAAAATAGTAATTAAACAAGGTTTGGAAATATATTTCAAAACTTACATCTTTTAGATCACTGAGCGCAATATGAGTTCTAAATAACAGTATATCTGAACGTAAAGAAACACACTTCTATGTTGTGGCAATAAAGTAAAATAATTGTAAATTACAAACAATAGTTTGCCTAAACATGAGGGATATGAGTATTTATTGCAAATGTTTCTGGATTACGTTATTTAGATAACTTTATATTATCATTCGAATGATAGATCGAAAACGTTGATAGAAAAATCTCACTGTAGAGCAATCCCATATATGAAACTGAGCAGAGGATGAAACATAACTTTTTTTTGTTAGCCTCCAATAATATGAGCACAAATGCACAATAGGAGTCATAGTCTTCTTCTCCTACTTTTGAGAAATGAGATTTTGGAAAAAGCATTATAAGGTTCAGTTGAATTATGACCTGTTTCCAAGGAGGCGGTGTAGTCTGATTATGAGCTCTTCTTCATCCGGAGAAATGTTGCTATGGTTTATGTTTGGTTTCAGGTGATTCATCCACCTGAACCTGCAGCTTTTTCCACTCCTCCTCAAACCTGCATAAAGGATAAGTGCATCTTTAAGCTCTCAATACTAATTCATACATAAAACTTGAATCACACTAATTAGTCTCGGAGCCTCAAGGATTTCAAGGATGCAATATATTTTCTTTCAAGTAGTTGGTGGCACCCGCTGGTAATCACAATAGACATAACTATACACATGTTTGATGATCAATTATTACCATAGATACAATCTTCTTGTAATCATATTGACCACAATTGCACATATGCTTGATGGTCAACAATACCCAGAGACAAAATAATGAGCATAAGTCAAAATATGTTTGATGAGCAGAGATCTTCATTGGCAAACTCTAGATGTAATGACATTGTGAAAATTAAACTTTGAAAAAAAAAAGTCAACTTTAACTCTATCAAACTTTGGTATGTAATGTTTAAACTATTATGACAAACACTACATACAATGATAATATCATATTATCTCATTTTATCATATTCTTCACCTGCTTTAATGGGTACAGTTGTCCAGCCACCTGCATCCATTCCATGGCTTCCCATGTATTTTAGCAGCAAATCATCTTCATGGGAAGTCCAAGCTCCTCTCTTCACCTCACCACCACTAGAAGAACCAACCATCTTCTTTCAACACACAATGACAATTCCAATCTACAAAAATTCACAATGAAATCACTTCAAAGTGTACAAAAGAGCTTAGTTTAGAGCAACATAATCCATCATCCAAGCTTTTCTTTGAGGTTTTACAGATTTGCTTGAGGAAAAGCTTTACCCAGTTCCCCCTTTAAATCATGGTGCACAGGCCAATCTACTGCTAAAAACATAGCTGTGAATAGCTTGTCTGTTTCTGCATTCCTCTAGCATACAAGGCACATGGATGCCATTCAAATTTGCTTTCAATAAATAAACTATGAACACACATAAGACAAGGCTTTGTAATTTCGATGAGGCTTGGGCTTACTTCCCAAGACACATTTTATTCGATACGTTTAGACATTAATGAGATTTAATATTATCATATTCTCTCGGAGGTGTTGTTTATGAATTAAAGAATTTAGTCAATAGCAGCATCTGCCAAGGGCACTGAATTGCTCATGTTGACTATAAATCCAATCTGAAGTAAATCAAGAACACATTTTTCTAGTACCCAGTTGGCTTGGAAATTTAGCCATCGTGGCGCTTCTGCAGCCTGTCATTTGGATCTCGTTAGATGGGAGATTTGCTTCAGATGAAATCCTGGAAATGTGTATTACAAAGTGAGAAACCATGCAATCAATGTTTGGAATGATTCAATGATTAATCTTGTACACAGTGTTCACGTCACGAGATGGCATAACGATGATTAATGCAAATCTCCAAGTTTATATATATATATTGAAACAGATTGTAGTAAAATAGAGCCAGTCAAATATTTTAACAGGTTTTTGTTTGTGTGTATGTGTATATATGTATATATATTTGTTTATTTATTAAGACAGTCAAATATTTTAACAAGGTTTTTAATTAATGGTTTTCATAGTGGGGTTAAGCGTACAATCTAGGTCACAACTCTTATGTTGTTAAAAAATTTGTAGTCAACAAGATTTGAATTCTAGTGGGCTCATTCATGACCCTTCAACTTTGTTGATAGACCAAGGACTTATTGACATTTGTAAAATAGTACTTGATTATTAGGTAAACCAACAATAAAATTGCTTTAGAATTTTAATAATATAGAGCAACAAAATACTATTAAAAAAATAAAGTTATTTAACATATTAATTGATTTTTCTTCTAAAAAAATTCATAAAGTTTTATTAATTTGGGTAGTTTTTTTTTTTCTTATTGTTATTTTCTTTATATTATTATGAATGATTGAGTTGAAGCTTATTTTAGCATTTTTTTTAAAAAGAAAGTAAGGTACGAAGAAAAGTATTCTACAACTTTCAAAGAAGAGAGTTATACAAGTTCCAATCTAAACATGCTCACACACATATGTGTACGTGTTTACACACACACACACACAGATGTACAAACATATAATGCATATATCTGTAGATAGATGTGTGTTCATGTGCACGTGGGCATAGACATCCACATATATATATACAAGGGAAATATACTTTGTCAAAAAAATCATGAATAAGATACTCTTGCAAAAATGCTTGATGATTGACAAGTACCCAAAGTCAAAATAGAGCTAGATATATTTATTTATTGAGATAGATTGTAGTAAAATAGAGCCAGTCAAATATTTTAACAAGGTTTTTATTTAATGGTTTTGACAAGTAAGAGAGAGAGATGCCTCAATTTTCGTGTCAACTTGCCTAAATTTTTGTACCAAAATACCTCAATTTTTGTGCCAAACTGCATTGGATTATGTGTCAAAGTGCCTCAGAAGTTGTGCAAACATGCCTCAATTTTTATGCCAACATGCACAATCTGCCTCAATTTCTATGGCAAAAATCTTGATTTTTGAGCCAAAAAATCTCAATTTCCTTGACAAAAAAATATCAATTTCTACATCAAAAAATCTCAATTTATGTGCTGACACTCTTCTTTTCCTTCCTATTTTGGTTGTAGTCTTCCATATTCGATTGATCAACTCTTCAAGCTTTGGTGTTTTATGTCATCTATATCATTGAGTTCAGTTGTTTTCTTTGTGTGCCTCCTAATTCGAGTAACATCTTATGAGAGCACTCATGCAGATTATAGTCTTCTCTACCTGATCAAGTTCTATTTTAGTGGAGATTCTTCATATCAACAGTTACTTTTGATAGAGCTTTGCAGCTTCTAGATTCTTTAGTGGTGTTGTTTATGATCATCTTTTGTTCCTATCTTCTAGGACATTCCCTAGTTTGGAGGCTTCTTCAATCTTTCTCTAGTTTTTTAAAACATTTTTTCCATTTCTTTTTGGAGTAGGGATTTTCTCATATTGTTTTATCTATTTCTCCTTTTTTCAGAGATTTGGTTGTGTTTGAGTACCTTGTTAGACTTTTTTGTCAGGACCCAAATTTACTTTTAGTAGTAGTTTCTAAGTTTTTAGCTCCCCCCAAGTTTATCTTAAGGGGTGGTGTTAAAGTAATAAAGTATTTTCTAATTAATTATGTTAGAAACATTAATCTTCCCTTGGATGTATTTAATTGGGATATTCCAAGGATCCCTAAATGTAGTTTGTCCTATTGTACACATGTGGAGGACATGTCATTATTTGTCCTTTATTCCACATGTGAGGACAACTCATTTTTATAATTCTTTTATTAAAGAATTTAGTTTATCCTCCTTAAGAGGATTGTGACACTTTGCACACACCTATTATGAATGTGGCATTCATAGAAATGGAAGTTACACATGCGAACACATGCAACTCCTTTCTCATCTCTTTAAAAGAGATGCTCCTCTTTCTTTCTTCTTTACACACACATCATTTTGATGTTATTGTATTGAGCTATTTTGCTCCAACACACTCTCTCTCTCTCTTCTCTAGGCATTTGCCTTCATTCATAATACTCACAAGGGGTTTTCTTTGCTTTCCCCTTATAAATCCTTGTCTCCATTGTTGAACCATCTTGGTGCATGCTCTTGGATTTTGTTTATCTCATGGTAATATTGTTTCACACTTAGCTTACTTGGATTGTTTCTCGTTCCTTGCTCTATCTTATCATTTCTTACAAATTAAATCATATATTGATTTAATTATTAAGTCACTTTTTATCTCTAGTTTACTTAAGCTAAACTTTGGGCATATAATAGTTAATTCTTTTATTAATTATTATCGTGTAACCTAAGTTTTACCTTTTAGGGTTTTTACCTCTTTTATAAGGACGATCTCTCTCTTTGTAATTAAACATTCATTCACTTTAGATTATAGCAATTTCTCTTTTTTCTCATCAAGAATGTCTCATCTATGGATTTGGAAATTCCAACCTCTATAATTTTGCTTCTCTCTTGTTGTGACAGGTGTTTGCATGCAGATGATTCTTGAAAGTTGTGGGGTTGATCTTTCATCAATTTTAACAATAACTTTATCAACCATATGATCTAAAAGTTTGCATCTTTTCACACTAACACCATAGCTAATTGAGGTTATATTTTATAACTTTGACTAATTCTACCTAGGCACATGTGCATATGCTTCACAACCAAAGACTCAAAATGGTATAGTTAAAGTTATTTTTTCTTTACCATAACTCAATATATATATTTTCAACATGAGCTAATATAGAGATCTTTTAACCAAGTAACAATTTGTGGTGCTTGCTTCTTCTCAAACTTTAGCTAAGCACCAACATCCTACTCATTATTTATGTAACTCTATATGTATTCAAAATTAAAGAAACATCAACAAGATAAAATTAAAATCAAAATATATTAAACTCAACAATCCAAAATTAATAAGAACTATAATTTAAAAGTAAAGACAAATTTATTTTCCATGTACACAATATTCGCAAAAGTTAAATTTTAAAATACTTGATTGTATACCATTTCAATGTTTTTATTTTTTATTTTTCAATGTCCTTATTCCTTGTCACCTATGTGATGTATGCTTTGGTGTTAATTTTTTTATTTTTGTTCATTAAGTTTGAAAAGCATGAGCACTCTTAGGTTCTTATAAATGTTAAAGTAATTAGATATTTTCTAATTAACTCCAGTCTACTTAAGATAAGCTTTAGGCATCTAGTAATTAATTCTTTTATTAATTATTATTATGTAACCTAGGTTTGACCTTTTTTGGGGTTTCGATCTCCTTTATAAGGACAATCTCTCATTGTAAACACTCATTGAGACAGTTAATTTTTGAATACAACAATCTCTTTTTTTTGCTCATCAAGAATGTCTCATCTATGGATCTGACAATTTCAACCTCCATAGCTTTTATTTTCTCTTTCTGTGACAAGTGATTATTGGGAGTTGTGGAATTGATCTTTCATCAACTTCATGTAATGCCCTACCAAGGGATCCAAAAGAATTAACCTAAAGTTTTACTAAGTTTGCCAAATATTTTATTTTATTTTTAAAGAAAGAATAACATGCACATAAAACATAAAGTAGTGGAAGCAATAACATATAATCATACAAAAGAAAACATAACAGAATTACATTCCTTAAGGATCCCAAGATGTTGAGTCATATTTAAATTTAATTAATACTAAGTCTAACAATTACCACATCCACATGAAAGAATAATTAAAAGTCCAAAGTCTATTTAAATAATATACATTTGTTCTGAATGCCACTTGGCAATAAAATTCAAAATTCTCAATCATCCACTGTATATGTCATAGGGTATGAAAGGCTAAAAGAATATACATTTATAAAAGTAGGTTACATCATCCCTTTCGGATCCATGGAACAAAGTACAATACAATAAGTGAAACTATCCATCATAAAGACATAACCATCATTATAATGCACAAAGATAGAATGAAAGGAAATGCAGATAAGGAACTCCAACCACAACATCAACAGATGGATCTTAATGGTAAGAGTAAAAAGAACTACCACCCAACCATGTGGTAACCCAAAAAGGTCCACTCCCACTATGTTAAGGAGATGGTCTCAAGTCTCAAACAGGATATGATTCCCAAAATCAAAAGTAATCTCTAAGTCTAGGAAACCCTAAAAGTAATCTAACTCAAAGGTTCCAAGATAAATCGACATCTAGACCCAAAGGCACACAAAGACACATAGAAAATCTATACTACTAGTGGGCAAGTGTCATCACACAAACCAACTCTAGGGTTACCCGACTAGTCTTTTAATCCTCCAGCTCCCTAGTGACTATATACGACACTAGTATCCTTTCATACTGACAAAGCATACTAACGAGTCAACTCTAAGGTTACCCAACTAATCTTTTAATCTTCTAACCCCTTAGTGACTTTCTATGGTACCAATGTCTTATTAATTCATTTTAAACTCATTTAATGAAATGTTATCACTTATTAAACTACTTACAATGGGTTACCCTAGCAACCACTTTGGGCCCCAGCCTCCATTGCAAGCCACTTCCCAACTTAACATACAGATTACCTACCCTAGGCTCATAAAAGTATAAATCAAAGAATCATAGTATATCACCTCAATCCTATACAAGTGACTAGAAAGCATCAAATGATAATTTACAATAACACATCAGTTCTCTATGAGCAACTGGAAAGCATCCCAAAAATATTGACCGAAGACTCAAAATGGTTAAGTCAAACATGTCATAATATGACATCAACAAGAACAAATAATACAAACACCTCAGTCCTATAAAAGCAACTGGAACTTGTAATCCAAATACAAATGATCAAAGACTCAAAGGTTATATCAGATAGGTCACACCATTCACCTCAGTTTCACACAAGAAATTGGGAAAGCAATAAAAATAAATGCATCAAAACATCTCATAGAGCATACCAGAAACATTACCGTGGTTGAGCATACAAAATCGAGATCAAAATATCATCATGACATCACAAAATAGAACTCACAAGCCTCTGGTAAACATCTTGACTGGCCAAAGCTAAGTCAAACCCGAAAAAACTTAACACCAATAAATCACACGTCACATAAAGCACATACAAAAGTGAATTTCATAATTCATTAAGTTTTGGAAACCCTAAAGTTCAATATTTGCTAAAAATTTTAGTTTAAATCACAGACAATTCTATAATGAAAATCAATTTTCTCAAACAAGAGTTTCAACCCAGAGAACTTTTTGAAAATAGAAACACAATAGACATGAAGAAGATAGGAATTCAAAGAACGAGCAACTACTAAACAAACCCACAAGATCCTACCTAGATTTGATGCTAAAACAATGAATGCACAAACACGCAAGAATCTTCCTTTTCCTTCAAAAACCCTCTTTTCTAAAACTGGCTCCTCCAAACCTGTGTATCTAGAAATGAGCTCTAATTTCCTTAATAAAGAGTTTTTTCCCCAAATCAAGGCTTTAATCATGCAATCATGTGAAAACTCTTTAAACCCTTTGTCTTTAATTACTATATTCTAATTTTCATACACACACTTTATGCAATTTAATTAAAATAAACTTTATTAAATTAAAGCTTTCTCTCCCTTATTAAATCATGCGACGTGTTTAATATAATATTTATTAATTTAACTAATAATATTATTTAGAGTTTATTAAAAATAAAACTCCTAAATAAATTATTATTAAATTAAATTAATATAAATAGACCTAAATTATAACTTTAATCAAATCTTTCAAATTTAAATCTTTCATGCACATTATAATTATTTAAATTAATAAGAATAATTAAAGCTCATTATTTAAATGCAACTCTAATTGAATAATTATTAATTAAATAATTATAATATAATAATATTAAATCTGTAATCTTTTAATTTTTTAATTCTATTTTTATCTAACTTCTTAAATTATACTTTTAAAATAAATATTTTAAACTGAAGTACATATTTAATTAATTTCTAATTAATTAAATAATGTAATATTCTAATATTTCTTTAACCAATTTTCTAAATTAAGACCTCTAATTTAGACTTTTTATTTAAAGCATAAATTTAATTAGTTTTTAATTAATCAAATATTCACATAGTTTAATATTTTATTTTTAATCAAATAATACTTATTACTCAACTAATAATATTACATAGAGTTTATTATTAAAATAAAACTCTTAAATAATTAAGTCGAGAGGCTTTCTACAGTGGGAGCAAATTTCAATGTAAACAATGAGCAATTTTAAAAAAATTTGACAGGAAGTTGCGAGTATGACGATAGCATATTAATAATGGTAAGAAATCACTAGAAATCAATGACATAACGAATATTTAAGGCACGAAATTAATGTAAACATTTAAGAAACTACCGAAAGTGGAAGACCAAAAATAAGAAAGAACTTAAATGGCAATGTTACACATTCAAACCATTACATTGGTATTTTAAATCTTAATGAAGCGTTATATTTCAGCATGATCAGAGTTGAGACTTTTTCATATCAACGACCTTTGGTTATATAAGTTTTTTTTAATCACGGGTGTATTCAATATGTGGCAGTTTGCACGTTTTAAAAAATGCTCAAGAAAAGCTTTCTTATGAAAATGGAAGCAAAGTTTTGAATTGGTTGATTGCATTATGGATGGAAGCGAACAGTTTTTAATGATCGATTACAAGAGTGGGAAGAAAAATCTTATATATATTACTCAATATGCACTGCAATTTATCTTACTTGAAGCGGTAACAAATGATCTCGTATTTTTCTGCAAGTAATCATATGCCTTCTGATCTCACACATCCCTTCTATTATAGTTTTTTTAATACAAATTTTAAGCTATCTTGATTTATACATTGTTCTATGATATTATTTGTAGAGAGCTAGTTGTGATCATCGTACACAACAAGACAAACTTTTGTGAAGGTTAGTTATAGATTTTTTAGAATGCATGATTTTTTATAAAATAGTTCTTATTTTAATTGTGCAGCAGGATTAAACAATATATGGAAGAAAAGGAATAGGAATAGGCCTTCACACATTCTTGAATCTCAAATAAAAAACAAACACGAAGATTTAAAAAATGAATTGACAGTGTCATGGATCATGTGGCTATAACATTAGACTCTCCACGGATGATTAGATTGTTTGCATGAGATTATTGGCCCAAGATTGCGTGATTTATCGCAACTTTCTTTCCTTTGAGAGTCGCTTAACAAACCTGTTCATAAGTCAACTAACCATCATTAATATTCAAATTAATCATCGAATAATACATAATGGAATTAACATACAACTCCGTCTATATATCCACTCTAGAAAAATACTTTTTCAGAAGCTCTTTGCCGATGTCTTCAAGATCTTCAAGGTTTTTCTTAGTGGAGATATCAATAGAGGTTGCATCTCCCATTAATTCATTTGCCTATGATAAAATAATGTTAGTGGAAATCTCACTATAAAATAAATGGGTATAGAGCTTCTACAGATGAAGTAAATAATTGTATACCTGAATTTTGAGATAGTTTTCTTTGAAACGAAAGGCTTGGAAGATCAAGGCAGAATGAATGTGCACTCAACACCTAATGTCAAAAGATATCTAGAAAAATCTTTTATAATCCATTTTCATAGATGAGTAGGTTTTAGAAACTTTCCACAAATTGCTTTCAAAAATAAGAAACTTCCAAAACATTTCACAAATTGCTTTCAAAAATAACAAACTTCTACAAATTGCTTTCGAATTTAGAAACTTCTAGCTTTTGGAAATTAGAAACTCCCAAAGAAATTTAGAAACTTCCAGCTTTTGGAAATTAGAAACTCCCAAAGAAATGTCATAAAGAATTATTTTATTTATTTTTATTGTTATCACTATAGTGTTCATAATTTTGTATTTTAGCCTACCAAAAAATATTTTTCTCTCTCAATTAAATATTAGAATCTTAAAAGATATAGTTTCTAATTTGTTTCATGATATATTTTTAAAAAAATTAGTTAATTTATTATTAAAAGTTGTAAATGTCAATGTTAAAATTAACTTTTTAAAATTTTAACTAAGTTCATTTTCAATTGTTAAATAAAAATTATAATAGAATATAATTTCTTTTTTATCAAATTATAATTACACCACAAATAAATATCTCTAGTAAAGAAGAAAATCATATATTAAATAATTAAATAATACTTAAAATCAAGTACGTTTGAAATCAATTCTATTTAAGGAAAAAATCATATATTAAATAATTAAATAATATTTAAAATCATTAATAATAAATTTCAATTCATTCTTTATAATAAATAAATAAATAAAATTTATTTCAAAGATTTGTTTAAGTTGTTGATATAGTTGAACATTTCTTAATGAAATCACCACTACCAAGACTATAACCCAAAAAAAATTGGAAATTTTGTCAATTAAATATTTTTAATAAATTCTTGCTCTTTTGAAATAGTGAACCAATCTAATATTTTGGAATTATAATGTTTAAGAAAAGTTTGTTTCTATATACTTCGTCTTTAAAGGGTATGGATTCTTAGATAAATTAAATGAATGTTTCTATATAAATAGGAGTTTAGTATTTTATATATTTATGTATCCATTTCTCCTATGGAGAAAATATCTTTCTTATATTACTTTTACAATTCCTAGACATTTGGTAATAAAATAAATATCACCATATTTCTTATCTATGATGTTTGTTCTAAACACAAATTGCAAAATATTTCTCATTAATTGAAGATTCTATTCACTTTATAGCTATGAGTCTATCAACACCAAATTTCCAATCTGATGAGGAAAGGAGACAATATCAAATAGAGCAACAAAGAGCATATCAGAGAGAATATCGAAGGGAATATCGAAGACGTCGAAGAGAACAAATGACAGAAGATCAAACACAAGATGAAAGAAGGAGGAGTAATGAACTCAAAAGAAAAAATTATGCTAGGCGAAGGGCACAATTATCAGTGCAAGAATTGGAATCTAAAAATAGAGATCAACAAAATAGTAATAGAAGTTGTCGTCAAAGAACATTTTATGGAGTATCACATTCTGAGATACAAGGAAGACATTAAGTGGATTTAGAGTTCAATGAGAGGTATAATCAACGCTTGACTACAAATATGCAATTGGATCTTCAAAATGAAGTTTCAAGGACAACTGAATGTGTTCCTGAAACACCCCATCATACAACTCAAGTTGGATAAATATAAGCTTTGGAGGTAAAAGGCTTCACTTTTCCTCATTAACAAGTGCAGCATGTATAAAATATAGACTATTATGTTACTAAAATATAATTTCAAATTAATCATTCTGAGATAAATATTTTCATTCTTATATTTCAGGTCTATCTATTATTTTGGTGGGAGATTTGGGCCAGCTTCTTCCGTTTGGTGACAAACCAGCATATGACAGTAACAGAAGGGAAAAGTTGCTATGGCAAGAATTCAAGATTGTTGTTACTTTGGACAAGATATTCAAACAAGATGGGGAGAATGAGGATCAACAAAGATTTTACCAACTTTTGATGAATGTAAGAGATGCAAACCCACAGATTGATGATTGGAGGTTGCCAATGACAAGAACCCCTATCAACATAGATCTTCCAACAAATTTACAGTTTGAAAATTATGTCCATCTATTCTCAACAAATGAAAATGTTCATAGTCATAATAAAAAAATGTTGCATTCATTGAAGTATCTTGTTGCACGTAGTGTTGTGACAAAAGCACGACATGGTAATGCATTGGAAGATTATTCAAATGATGACCTTGATCTGGAATTGCTACTTTGTAAGGATGCAAGGGTCATGCTAACTTCTAATCTATGGGTACAAGCAGGTCTTGTAAATGGATCTTTGGGGTATGTTTGAAATATAGTCTACAAACAAGGAAGCACTCCACCTGAACCTCCAACATATGTGATGGTTGAGTTTGACAACTATTCTGGACTACCATTTGAAGACCATCATCCAAAAACAATTCCAATCACACCAATACAGAAGGGTACAACACTTCAATTGCCTTTAAGATTGGCATGGGCATTGACTATACATAAATCTCAGGGTTTAACTCTTCCAAAAATGACAATTGATATAGGACCAAGAGAAAGAATAGGATTGACATTTGTGGCAATTTCTCGTGTTAAATCTTTACAGTGTCTAAGAATAATGCCTCCATTCACGTATGATCGCTATGAGAAAATGAAAAAAGGTAGACAAGTTGCCAAGTGCATGGATGAAGAAAATAGACTTAAGTTGTTGGAAGAGAATTGATGTAATATTTTTATTTTTAATACTTTGTCCAATGCAATTACAATTTTGATTTGCCACTTTAATATTTTGTAATTTTTATTATATTTACTATACTATTGTATGATTGTAGTATTTAAATAAAGTTTTCATTTACTTTTATACTACTACAAATCACATTTCAAATGTTTCAAATACATGTTTTCACATCCATAAATATATAAATACACTTTTAATATACCCTTGTAATTTTTTTTTAGTATCCTTACATTAAAGAAATTGATCACTTATTTTCTTATGCCTTTATAAGTTTGTATCACACTATGTCAAATAATTTTTTTCAAGACAAAAAATACTAACATTTAAAAAATGTGTGTCAAAATATGAATTTGATCAAATATATTTTATGTTTATTTCATGTAAAATACCTTAGTTTAAATTTTATGGTTACTATCCTTGATTCAACATTTCTTTCCTTTTTGAAAAAAAAAACCATATTCTTTATCATGTTTTAATGATATAATTTTTTTTCATAATTTCCATGCAGCTTACGAAGATGTCAGACAACTTACGTTTGGAATGGGCTTACTGGTGGTTACGAGACTTTCATCATAGACTTTCACAAAATGTCATTCTTCATATAGAGGAGTTGAGTGTTCGGTATTGGATAAGGGATAGAATGACCAGTCGAATTATAAACAATGGACCAAGGAACAATCAATTAAAATTTTATAACTATGCTCTGTACTTCAACTTCCACTATGCCACAAAAGTGAAGATGAACTTAGATGTCAAATTTCATCACCTACAGATCGAGGTTGTAGACTTTTGCAGATGGCCAGAAGCTTTGTATTGTGAGATCCGTGATCTTTATCTTGCAGGATGTATTTATCAAATTATCATTGCCCCAATAGTAAAATTCAAGAAGCACACTCTCTCTGATGAGCTCAGTATAAAGTTTATCAAATTTCTTAAAGGAGAATCTAAAATTAGCTATCACAAGGGTCCACTCGAAGAATGGTTGATAGCTACTCTTAATTTTGGTTACACAATCACGTTCACAATACATCAAGTCATTCCATCTTTCAGGTTGTTGCATGCAAATTATGGCATACCTACATTATTTCACGTAAAGTCTACTCTATCAATTAGAGTACAAAAAATTCTTCATGGAAATGTAGAGTTATTGCCAGTCCATCCATGGTTGAGAAAGTAAAAATATTCTACATATTATTTCTCAACTTATTGTCAACATTTTGAACAATACTATTTTTTATTATACCCAATTTTATAATAGCTATTAAATATTACATTATTAAGTTTTCTGATGGACTATGTCATCATCTCTTTCAATGATTATTAAGTATTTTTTTATTACACATGTTTGTAGAAAAATTTCTATATTGGTTCAATATGCTTCAACTATTTAATTATTAAGTTTTTTGATGGACTATGTCATCATTTCTTTCAATGATTATTAAGTATTTTTTTATTACACATATTTGTACAAAAATTTCTATATTGCTTCAATGTCCTTCAATTGTTTAGCAATACAATGTATAACATTTCTTCGCTTTTTATAACATTAAATAAATATCTATATGATTTTAAAATATCTTTTTAAATTACTATTATTATTTTTTCTCTATGCAAATTTTTAAAATTAATATATAAAAAATATACTAAAATCATAATAATATTAAATATCTATTAATACAAAAATTTAATAACATATTTAACTATAATGAATTATAATTTAAAAAATAATGTCTTTCATTTTGCATCGTGAGTGTTACTAGCTTATATATATATATATATATATATATATATATATAATAAGCCGAGAGATATCCTTCTCGAGGCACCTATTTTCATAATCTCACTCAGTGCAATAGGCGCCTTGAGAAGGATATCTCTCGGCTTATTATATATATATATATATATATATATATATATATATATATATATATATATATATATATATATATATATATATAAAAGCTAGTTATTATTAAATTAAATAAATATAAATATTCTAAAATTAGAACTTTAATTTAATTTTTTTATTTAATTATTTTTTAATTAATTATATATTGAATTGAGTCACTATCAACAGCAATAATGACAAAAAAATGCCCAAAAACACAGGTTTTATGTTTTTACAAATTGGGCATCCAATTTTAACAAGCGTTGGCTGCCGACTGGGCTAGGGTTTTTCCCCTAGCCTATTTTTGGTGTTTGATCTTTACTATTTTTTCTGTTATGTTGGGATTGCTAGCTATTGGACATAATTTGCGTCAGTGTTTTTGGAAATCTTCTGCAGTCAATTTTGGATTGGGGTTTTATTGTTTGCATGGTAGGGCCTGGGATTTCTTCTCCATTGGTGAGAACAGATGGTTCTTCTCCAACTATGCATGCAATGCGATCTGAATCATTTTATTCAGGGGAGAGCTCCAAGCTGAAAAAAGTTAATGGTTGTTTTTCACGTAGCCATGATCGCCCTGTTCTGGTTATTCCTCCAACGGCTGTAATGGAGGACATTGATTATTGGACCAAGCATGCTTTGATATGCAAATTTCTTGGAATCTAGATTTCCCTATCCACTCTTGAGGCATGGATCCGCCGCTCATGGCAAGTGGAAGGCGATATGGAGATTATGTTGGCAGGGAATAGTTATTTTTTTGTTGTATTCTCTTGCATGTCTGATCGTGATCGTGTTTTTGAAGGAGGCCCTTATTTCTACAACCATGTGGGGTTATTTGTCAAACCTTGGCATTCAGGTTTTAATTCTATTGAGGATCTCCCTTCAACAGTGCCAGTTTGGGTTCGCTTGCCTTGTCTTCCCTTGGAATTTTGGTGTGAAGACATCCTTCGACAAATTGTTGCTTTGTTGGGGAAGCCGACTGCGATCGCACATCAATCCCTCGATAAAAAGGTTATTTCTTATGCTAGAATTTGTGTTGAAATTAATTTGAGTAACTCATTACCAGATTCTTTGGAAATTTGTCTGGGGGATTCTTCTTGGGTGCAGCAGTTAGATTATGAATCCCTCCCTTTTCGTTGCCAGATTTTTCATGAGTATGGTCATTTCAATCGTCAGTGCCCCCGTAACTCAAGTTTCAAAGGAGTGGATGGTTCTACAGCTGGCAATGTTGGTGGTTTGGCAGATACTACAGGGAAAGGACAATCTCAAATGGCTAATACTACCAAGGGGGTGAATCCGCAAGATGCTACAGGTAAGGGTAAGGCTCAAATGCAGGATAAGGATGGATTTACCTCTATTCACCCTCGAGCTAAGGGACGTGGTCAAAAGAGGCCTTTAAAAGAAAGATTATCTGATTCAGGTTTTAACCGCTTTGAGGTGCTAGATAGTATGGTTCTAGAGGAGGGTATTCCTCCTCCTATCTCTTCTAATCCAGTTTGCCCAGATGAGAGATCTATTCCTAATGATGCTTGTGGGGCATCCCAAGTTGTAGTATATCAGAACTGTGAGGTCCCTGTAGCTCCTGTGATAGAGGCTCTGGTGACTCCTGCAGTGTTGGAGGATAATGATGTTGTTTTGGCTGACTTGGTTAAGGATGTGCTACCATCAGGTAAGGGCAAGGGATCTCCTCTCCCCTTGGGGTTGTTGCCTCGACCCTTTAAGTGGGCTTCTTCTACTCCCCCTCTAAGGAGTGGGCGCAAAACAAACCAAGAGAAGATTAAACTCATAGGAGATATATTGATTGAGTCTGGTTCAATGAGACCTTTGGATTCTCATTTTCCCAATTCTACCCAATGATGATTATTCTCTCTTGGAATGTAAGGGGGTTGAATAGCATCCCTAGACAAAAGGCTATTCATAACTTGGTGGTTGATCATAGTCCTGATGTTTTTTGTATCCAAGAGACTAAGCTCTCTGTGGAGTCTATGGTCCAACATGCCTCTAGTATTTGGTCTCGTGGCCAATGCCAGTGTGTTGGGGCAATAGGCAGTGGTGGGGGTTTAGCTATATTTTGGGATCCTCAAAAAATTTCTCCTCTTGGCTAGATGTCTTCTCGCTCAGCTCTCTCTATGGTAGCTTCTGCTCTAGACTCAGGAGAGGTAATCATGGTTACTAATGTGTATGCACCTGTTGATCTTGTGGGAAAGGAGGAACTTTGGGAACATATTCAATATGTTAGAAATTGTCATCCTTATCATCCTTGGGTGTTAGCAGGGGACTTCAGTTCAGTTTTAAGTCTGGAGGAGAAGCATGGTGGTTTGGCTAGATTGGGGCCTTCTTCTGCTCTTCTTCAGCAACACATATCTCTTTTGCATCTCTCTGATGTTAAGCCTTCTAATGGTCTCTATACTTGGAATAATCGCAGGACTGGTGTTGCTGCTATATCAGAATGTCTGGATAGATTTCTTGTTTCTTGCTTCTGGGTTAGTGGCACCCTTATTATCTCTTTAGAAATCCTTGATTGGAGGGGTTCAGATCATTGGCCAATCAAATTTTCCACTATAGGGGCTTATGTTCCAAAGAATCCTCCTTTTAAGTTCCAGTTGATGTGGCTTCATGACTCCTCTCTTCATGATTTTGTTTTTTGTTGGTGGAAAGATGGTGCTCCTGCATATGGTACTACAATGTTCTCATTTTCTAAAAGGCTTCAATATGTTAAAAGGTAGCTCAAGATATGGAATAGGGAATGCTTTGGGAACCTTCACTTTATGAAGAGGCTTGCTCAAGAAGATCTTGATGTCATCACAAGGGAGATTAGAGATCGAGGTTTCTCAAAGGATCTTGGCAAGGTTGAATCCCTTGCTTCTAGAGCTCTAGAAGAATGGGAACTTCGAGAGGAAATTTTTTGAAAGCAAAAGGCTAGAGTTGACTGGCTCTAGAAGGTGATCGAAACACTGCCTTTTTCCATAAAACAGTGCAATCTCGTCAGAATCAGAGCACTATCTCTTCTTTGGTTAATTCTCAAGGTATCCAACTGAATTCCTTGCCAGCTTTGTTCCAAGAGGCTATTTGGTACTTCTCTACCCTCTTCTCTGAGGACTCTCCTCCTGCTGATAATGAAGAAAATATTATTTTGTCATGTATTCCTTCCCTTATCACTCAGGAAATGAATGATTATCTCATGCGTCCTATCTCTTTGGAAGATCTGGAGGAGGTGGTCTTTGGCATGCCTAAGGGGAAGGCTCCTGGTCCTTATGGCTTTCCAGTTGAATTCTTTTAGGAATTTTGGGACATCATTAATCATGATTTGTTGGAGGTGGTTAAAGAATCCTATGCTAGCAAGCAGATGCTTCGAGCTTTGAACTCTAAATTCTTGACTCTTATTCCTAAGAGAGAGGGTGCTAATCAATTAGAGTTTTTTAGACCAATTGCCTTATGTAATGTGGTTTACAAAGTTATTACTAAGTTGATTGCTGAGAGACTGAAAAGGTGGCTTCCCATTATTATCTCAAAAGAACAAGGTGGTTTTGTTGCTGGCAGACAAATTTTGGATGGGGTGGTTATTGCTACTGAGTCTATTCACTCTATGGCTAATTCAAGGGAGAGAGCCATGTTTGTTAAGATGGATATGGCTAAGGCCTATGATAGAGTTAAATGGAGCTTCCTAAGGAGTATTCTTCTTTCTTTTGGATTTAGCTCTAACTGGGTGAGTTGGATTATGAGTTGTGTTACTTCTGCCTCTTTTTCTGTTCTTATTAATGGTCAACCTTCTCAACTATTTGGTGCTTCTAGAGGGCTCTGCCAGGATGACCCTCTCTCCCCATATCTATTCATCATCATGGCTGAAGGCTTGGGCAGATTCATTAAGCATCAGGTGTCCCATAATTCTATTCAAGGCTGGCGGTGGGGTAATGGCTTACCTTCTCTTTCCCATCTTCAATTTGTTGATGATTCTGCTCTTGTCGGTCTTGCTAGGATCAAGGAAGCTGAAGCCTTTTGACATGCTTTGGATGTTTATTTGGCAGCTTCAGGCCAGAAAGTTAATGAGCACAAATCTTCCATTTACTTTTTTAACACTCCTGATTCTATTCAGCACAGGATTGTTGGTATCCTACGATTTCATATAGGATCACTTCCTTTGACTTATCTTGGCATTCCTATTTCTGTTTCCAGGCAGCCACATCTCTTCTGGCAAAATTTGATTACCAAGCTTCACAATAAGGTAAACCATTGGACTCATAGATGGCTTTCTACTGCTGCCCGGGTTACTCTTCTTCAAACTGTTATCCAAGCTCTTCCTACTTATAGAAGCATGGTTCACACTGCACCTATTTACTTTCTCAAGGAGTTTGATGCTCTTTCTTGACAATTCCTTTGGAGTGGTAATTTGTGTAGTACTAAATGGAGTTTGGTTAATTGGGCAACTGTTTGTAGGCCTAAAAAGGAGGGTGGTCTTGGTCTTCGATCTGCTCTATTGAGTAGTCAAGCTTTGGCTGCTAAACTTTATTGGCGATGGTGCTCTGGACAACATCAACTTTGGGCTCGTATTATCACTCATAAATATTTTCATGGTGCTGATCCTTGCTCTGTTTCTGCACTTCCTCTTGAAAGTCGTGGCTCAATGGTTTGGCATACTTTGAAGATAGGTGCAATGTTGGTGAAGAGGGGTCTATTCTGGATATGTAAAGGAGGTTCTCAGGCTTTGTTTTGGTCTGATGCTTGGGATGGATTCCCTTCCATTTTATCCATATACCCTCATCTTCAGCCTCTTTGTGACTCTTTTCTTGCCGCTAGATGGGATAAAGTGGCTCATTACAAGACTCCTTATCAATTGGGACCTGTTGTTGGTTACAGATGGAAGCATTCTTCTGATTGGCCTCCTGGAGGTACAGACATGGATCGTCAGGAGCTTTCTCAAATTTTGGTCTCTACAGAGTGTTCTTCTTTGCTTGGTTCAGATGTTTTGGCTTGGGGTGGTACCTTGTCTGGTAAATATCATGTCTCTGTTGGGTATCAGGAGATAACTAGACAATTATTTGGGGATGCTGAGGTCCCTTGGTGGAAGCAAGTTTGGAATAAAGTTTCTTGGTCCAAGCACAATTTTTTCATGTGGCTAGTGGCTCACAACCATTGTCTTACCTGGGATAATCTTTGTAAACGTGGATTTCAGGGCCCCTCTTATTGTGTTTTGTGTGGTAATGGAGAGGAGTCTGTCTCCCATCTATTCTTCCATTGCTCCTATTCTACTCAGATATGGCACCTTTGGTGGAGCGCTTGGGGTTGCTCTTGTCGGCATGCTTCCTCTTTGCCTGAGTTCTGGGCCCGCTTGGGTAGTGCTCCCTCCAAGTCTTCTTCTCTCCATGCTGCTTGGATTGCTGGCCCATCTTTCATGCTTTGGCATATCTAGTTGGAGAGGAATCGTCGCATATTCCAAGATGTTCGGCTTGGTGTTTTGCATCTTTGGTGGAAAATATCACATTCTCTTCAGGAAACTATTCTTGTGAAGTGTGAGCTTGATGGGGGTATGGATCCGGTTGATCTTGCTATCTGTAATCGCCTCAATTTTCATCTTCAGGATGGGGTTGCAGCTCATAGGTTTCCTTCTATGTCCAAGCAGCTTCACCATCAGAGGAAGGGTCGGGTTAATCGGGATGGGCACTGGACTCCTCCTCCCTGTGGAGTTCAAAAAACTAACACTGATGGTTCTTCCCGTGGGAATCCTGGTCCGGCTGGTATTGGCGGAGTGGCTCATTGTAGTTCTGGGGATGTTAAATTTTTCTTCTAAGTTCATAAGGGTGATTATACTAACAATCTCATGGAAGCTCAGGCTATTTTATATGCTGTGGAACAGTGTTGCTTGCGGGGATGGAGTAAGATTATTTGTGAGTCTGATTCCCAGGTGGTGGTGAACATGCTTTCTTTGCAAGAGCTTGAGGATGTTAGTTGGCAGCTGGCCACTGTTGTTAAGCAGATTCTTTTCTTCTCTTCCTCTTTTTAGTTCATTAGGTTCACGTATATTCCTCGTGAATGGAATAGAACTGCTGATTGTTTAGCCAAATGGGCTTCTAGTCATGATCCGGGTTGGAATATTAGGGATAGGAGGCAATTGTCCTTTGAGATGGTGCAAGAATTTGATGATCTTGTTGCTCAGGATCGAGCTCCTTGTTGAGCTCTCCTTGTTATATTCCTTTCTGTCTTAATAAATTTTTACTCCTCTTTTTGCTAAATATTGAATTTTCTATATACAATTTTCATGCAACAACTTTAAGCAATTTAAATTTAAATATCTTTATTAAATTAATTTGCTTTCTCGTTTAATTAATTTATTATATTTTAATTTCATGCATAAGCTTTATGCAATTTAATTAAAATAAGCTTTATTAATAATTGCTTACTCTCTCTTATTAATTTATTATATTTTAATTTCATGCATAAGTTTTATGCAATTTAATTAAAATAAACTTTATTAAATAATTGCTTACTCTCTCTTATTAATTTATTATATTTTAATTTCATGCATATGCTTTATGCAATTTAATTAAAATAACTTTATTAAATAATTGCTTACTCTCTCTTATCAATTTATTATATCTTAATTTCATGCATACGCTTATGCAATTTAATGAAAATAACTTTATTGAATTTATGTTTTCTATCTCTAGTTAATTACAAGATGTTTTAATAATATATTTATTAATTCAACTAATAATATTATTTAGAGTTTATTATTCAAAATAAAACTCTTAAATAATTATTATTAATTTAAATAAATATAATTATGCCTAAATTAGAACTAAAACTTTATCTTTAAGTTGAATTCTTTTATTCAATTAGTTCACGAGATGTTTGTTTAATAATATATTTATTAACTTAATTAATAACATTATTTAGAGTTTATTATTAAAATAAAAATCTTAAATAATTATCATTAAATTAAATAAATATAACTATGCTACAATTATAATTATAACTTTATCTTTAAATTTCTTGCATACACTTTATGCAATTTAATAAAAATAAACTTTATAAATTTTATATTTTCTCTCTCGAGTTAATTATGAGATGTTTTAATAAAATATTTATTAATTCAACTAATAATATTATTTAGACTTTATTATTAAAATAAAACTCCTAAATAATTATTACTAAATTAAATAAATATAAATATGTTAAAATAGAACTTTAATATAATCTTTTAAATCTAATTATTTTATTTTATTAATTTCTTAATTAATTAAATATAATTAAGTATTGAATTTCTTTATAAAATTTCTATTAAATTATCTTTTAATTTGATTTAATTATAACAGAAAATTACTAGATAGTCACAAAATCAAAAATGACAACTCAAGTAAAGGTAAAGAACATAATCAAACTCTAGGGTTAAAATCACGAATTCACGTCACTTGATGAATTTAGATGGATAAATTAACTCAGATACTTGTCCTATTTTTCTAGGACAAATGGGTTTAAAGGTTAGGATTTGGACTTAAGAATTTATCTCCCCTCTCTTACCATTGAGATAATGCAATAGGGTACACTCATCCTAGCAATTCAGGGAAGTCGATACCTAATACCTGTAATCTGCATAAAATTCATGCATGTACAAACACATATATGCTAAACTAAACTGGCAATGATGGGAAGTGGTGCATCGTATAGATCCCGACTAGCAGGTGACTATGACTCCCTTAACCACATCAGAAATGTCATACATAAAGAAAATATACACGCACACCATAGACATGTAGTATGGGGTAAGTGTCCATAAGAAAACACATATGATAATCCATCTAACTAATCATCATCAATAACTGAAATCATTTTAATAATCATCATAAAATTAACTGAAATGAAACAATATCTGATAATCTGAAAGATAGTGCTAGTCAACAAGCATAAACTGGCCTAAAAGAGTTCGGCAATAATAATAAAATGCAAACTAGGGGTAGGCACTACACTTCAACAATAAATCATGGTTTTCAGAAGTATATGAAACAAACATCTTTGTTTTTTGTTCTAGTAGTCAAGGTTAATATTTTGCAAATGTCTTCACTTCAAAAAGTGAATGCTTAAAAAAATATTTAATTTGACACTTTATCAATAACAATAATTCCTTTAACGAATTTTCTTATCTACTTGAGAAATTGGCCTATACGATCTACACCGTTCAATTTACTTACGAGTAAGTTTTGTGCCAAAGAAAGGATATTTAGTATTTTTGTTGAACCTATCTGTGTTTTTTTTCCTCAATAACAAAACATGAATGTTCTTCATATGCATTCCTCATGACATTACTTAAAATGATTTACTTGACATGTATGACATGCATACATGCATGGCTTAATGTGATACATAAGAGATCTTCAGAGCATGCATGTACATTGAAATGGTTAGAGATTTATCAGCTTGATTAGAAATTTGGTAAATTATTTCTGTTGAATTTGATATTTAGGTAATACATATTTGATCTATTGACTTTAACTCTTTATATGAATGTTGAATACACTCAAATTTTTTCACAATCATTATGTTGTCACTTGATTTCCTTTCCTCTTCGATTTCTTTCCAACTAGACCTCCAATTGATGAGAGTCATTTATGACCCATTTTATACCATGTCATGTATTCACTTCCATATTCTGTTTCTACCCCATTTAATGTTATTTTACTCTTTCACGTTGCATGTGATTAATATTAATAAGTAAAATTTCATTTAGTTCTGAGATTAAATTATGAAAATTATTTATTGATTGTTGGTATTTAAAATCTTCACAAAACTATCTTATAGCATGTTGATTTCCTATCACTATTTTATGGGAAGTTCTTGTTGCTTTCTAGTCGAAAATTGTTGTCTATTATTTGTGACCAACAAAGATTTTTTCTATCAACATATTCCAAGTTATCGATGTTGCTAAAAGGAATAAAAAAGATCCCAACCTATATCATGTATTTATAATGAATTGGTTTTTCCAAAACAAACAAGCAATGAAAGGGATTTTTCTATAACCATGAAATATTCTCCTTTGGGTTGCCACATCATTATCATCATTTTGTTTGGATCTATTATAATATGTTACCATGCAACATAAGCTGAAATATGGTATTTGCATCCACTATTGTAACATAAATATTATTATTATTATATGGTCATGATTTAAGGCCATGTATAGATCATAAGATTTCTATAGATTTTTGATTAGCAACCAGTCAAAATATGGAGGAGAATAGTTGGTCTATAGGTGGCTACATAGCTAGAGAAAAAAGATGTGTGTGTGTGTGTGTGTGTGTGTGTGTGTGTGTGTGTGTGTGTGTGAACAAAAAAGAGCATATTTATTTCAGATTTTATTTTAGAAAAAGAGACTTTTGTACATAGATCTTCATGTAGTAGAACTCTATGTGAATGCTATATTATTTATGTATTCAGTAAAATATCAATAGTATGATCGCAAAAGAATAGGCAATTGTTCATGTCTCATCATCGGGCATACTAAGAAAGCATGATCCACTTCTTGGAATGATTGGTGATTTAGTTTAGCTTGTTTTGTGCATTTTTTTTTGTGTATTATTATTTTCATTTGATTACACACATAAAATTAGTGTATAGTTTATATAATTAAATTTATGTGATTATATTGGTGATTTATTTTAGATGTGTATTTTTATTTTTTGTGTGTTGTTATTTCAATTTCATACATAGAATTATGAGATTGGTTTTTATATTTTTATTTTATATAGTTGTAGATAATTAATTAGCTTCACATTTAAGTGTGATTTCAGATTTGTTTGGTTTGTTTGCTACAATGTTAAATTCTAGATTAAAATTTGTATGCTTTCTATAATAATTTATCTCTTAAAGAGTTTTGAGTTTAGCTCTTGTCACCAAGAAGTGACATTTCCTATCACCAATTCTGTTTTGATTTATGGTAGGTTTCTTTCTATGTTTTCTATTTGCACTCATTGCCACTCTGTGTGTTATCTTCATTCCTGGAGAGACACCCGCTATGCCTTTCACAAGTCTATGACCTCGGATTGAAATTTAGATGCAAGATGAATTGGCTCATAAATATTATCAGTTATTATCAATATTGAAGCAACCGTTTTTTCCTACATTTTTTGCACCATTTATGGGGAAAGGTATTAAAGGCCTGAATCCATAGTAAGCCAAGTTAGTAACAATGCATTTGGATGGAAGCTTTCACAATTGTTAGCCTTGCCTAAGTAATTAATCCTAATTTGTGTTGTTTAAATCATATAGATGCATTATTTTAGAGTTTGCAAGTAGGTCTTAGAAGTTGGAGTAACTTTTTATGTTATCACTAGTTTTTGTGAGTAACTAGTAAATGGCGAAATTTTAAGGAAGAAAATGCTAAAAATGATGTATTTTCAAGGTAGTTCAAACACACCAATTTTGGGTGAAAAATGTTTCAAAAATGTAAAATTTGTAGGGAACATAAGAATCAAAATGGCTACAACCTCCAGACCCTTGCTTTCAAATAAAAAACAAAGGAAGAAATTGGTGGAGAAATCATGTTGACCAAAGGTGATTTTTTATACACTCTCTACCTAATAAATGCAACTTAAATAGGTGTGTCCAAATACTATTTATGTATGAACAAGAGCATATAATTGATGAAATTTTAGAACAATGTAATTTTCTAAATAAAAATTTAACAATTTGGTGTTCTATGTGTTACAGGCAAGGTGATAAATGCATATACATAAACAATTAAGTACAAGATCTTTGTGAACCTCACCATGCTAAGGATGTAAATAAAAACATATTGTTTATAAAGTTAGTGAACAATTTCCAAGAACAAATTCTTACCGATAAAAAAAAATTAAAAAAATTCAAAGAACAAATAAAAAAGTTCAAGGTAAGATCATCACTCTTTTGTATTGCAAAGATAACATATTTCTTCAAAACATAATTTTCCAACTAGTTTGCACAATGAATGTAATCATGCGTGATCACAACAACCTGTATATCCATCTTATATTCTACCATCTCCACTATTCCTATCCTACTCACCTACTCTATGTCTAATACAACCTTTTCCATTATATTTATTCCATTCATTTTACCTACCATCCACTCCAACATATCCACCAATGGGAATTAAAATTCCTCATGAAACATTATAGAATAAGGTAGATCAAACTACATATAATGATGAGATTTCACTAATCCTTTTAAGTTCCCTTAATATGCATGAAATTGTTGATATGGATAAAGAATGTGATTTTGATGTAACATTAGGTCGAGTTACTTCCAAATTCTTTAATTTTTGAGGATTCACTCAGGCTTAATACTAGACTATTAGGGTTCCTTGATGCCCTAATCCCTAGAGGACCTTCATCATATCCTTTGATCCCTCTCCAACCTAGTTACACCAAAAGTTAGGGTTCTTTCCTTACACAAATTGTTAGAAGTTGTAATCTTTCCTTGGTGTATTTATAAACCAAGGTTAGAACTCCTTTCTTTATTGTTGTAATATATTAGGATATAAGCCAAGGTATCCTAATATATTTCTTTTTTGTCCTTTTTCCACTACATCTTATTTTGTCATCTAGTGGAATATGTGAGGACAAATATATATTGTAATTTCTAATTTTAGATTATTCCTCCTTAAGAGGAATCTCACACTTGGCCTCACACACTTATGAATGGTGGCATTCATAAACATGGGAGTTACATTCCAACTCCTCTCTCTCATCTCTATTTAAGAGATGACCCTCCTCTCTCATTTAACAACGAGGTTTCTTCCTCTTCTCAATTATTGTATGAGCAATTGCTCTCTTTCTCTCTCTCTCTCTCTCTTCTTAGGCTTTTCATGCCTCATTCATAATGTCACAAGGGGTTTTCTTTGCTTTCCCCTTTCCAAATATCTTGTCTCATGGTGTTGGAGCTTGAAGCTTTCTCTCTCCTATTTTATGTTAATATCTTTTCATGCATTTACTCACTTAGATTCTTTCCTGGTATTGCTTATTTATAGATTTCTTTTTCCATTTCTAACACAAATACTTCTTCACAACTTGTTGTTGACATTGTTCCTATGGTTCTCTAACCAAATCCTTCATCCATGTAGAGTGATGACTATCATTCATATTCTTGGACTCTCCTTGAACTTCTAGAAACCAATCTTTTAATTTAAACCCATGTTCTTTACTCCTAAGTCAAAATTGCTCAAAACAAGGCTAATAGGATTAACCCTCCAAACTAGGTTTTTGGACTTTAATTCTAAAATGCTCAGAAGGAGGTGGAAAAAAAAATAGATATTCGAATACCCTTTTGGAAAATATTAAATAATTTGTGGGTCTCAAGTCCCTAAAGCATCTGTACACCCAAAATAAACTTTTTAGCCTACTTTTAAGGGCTTCAAAATAATGTTGACTGGTCTGGTTAGGGTGTGGTCTTTCCTCCTACAAAAATGGTCATGGATTTTTTCCCCTTGTTATAATTTTACCTTACTCAACTCTCTTCATTCTACATAACTTGGTTTGAAGTATCAAACACATTCAAACCCTCAAACTTATCATTCCAGTCTATGATTTGCCTAACCAAGTACAACAAACTTGCCTAGGGCATCACTTTAAAATTTATTTCCATGCTTTCCAAGGCCCCAAATATAGTATAAATTATTTAAATAGGCTTTACTACTATGTCCCTTGAAACCATGAAGAATTCATGGTAGGAGTTCATGGGAGAACCATTATTGCTCAAAAACCCAAAACTAAAACAACACACTGTCTAATTTGAGAAGATTTTCAAACCCTAAGTAGATGGAAACTTACAAAAAAATAATTTGAAGAGAAAATTATTTTAAAAACATAAGAAACACAAATTCACCACCAGATTGGACTGTTCAATCCATTTGTCTGTACAGATGAATCAAATGCTACAAACTACATAAGTTTTAACTAGAAAAACATGCATCTAATTGATCAAACTTTATTATTACAATTCCCAACCCTTGGGATGTGGTTCAATGATGATTAAATATGTTTCAAAGGAGGTTTCATGTGGTTGGAATAACCACCAAGTTCATTCTTGTGCTTTGCAACTTTTCAAAGCGTTGCACAAACTTGACAACTTTTTGGTTTCTATGAGCAACTTCGTTCTCCTTTATTTTGGAACCTCCTCACTTATTTAGATTGTGCCAAAAATTATTTCTAAAAATATTTATGCCTTTAGAACATCTATATGCAATATTTTAGGCTATTTTTGCCTATTTGACAACTTTTGCCAATTGTTGCACAGCTTGACATATTTTCCATCTATTCACTTCTTAATTCGTACATGACATGCTAGGATTCATTAGCCACACAAATGATTGAAATCACCCCATAGATGACAAGGTAGATTAAAGAAACACCTTCTTCACACTTCTCAAGGTCCTAGACCTATGTTTCTTAGCATAAATCAAAACATCAAAACTTAGAAACACACCAAGAGCATTCACCTAATAACTCCCAACTTGTTCACACCCTTGACTTGGCTAGAGTCAATACAAGCCCAGAAATCCAAACCAAAATGGAAAAAAAATGAAAACTAGACCTAGAAGCTAAACCTAATGTGCTCCTGCACCAGATTTTTGTTTAAAAGAAGTAGAGGAATATATTGATTAATTCAACAACCATCAATTTAGTTCTTTTTATCTACTTCTTAAATCAAATTTTTTTGAGATATTCCACACTCCTAAGGAAACAAACCATTGTGATTTCATCACTGAAAAGATATATATTTGTATTGGAATTAATCATGCACTAAGAGGTGATCTATTGCATGCCTTAATCATTCAAGTATTTATGTGATACCACATGATATCTTACAAGATCTAGTCTTTAAAAATGTTTTAATATTTAGACATCTAGATCTTGGGAGACATATGACAAAAATATGTATTCCTCACACATTGATTGATTGTCCATTTAATTATAATGAACTTGAAGGGTTTGAATACATTAATGACCAAATAAAATTTGTTGTGAATGAATGATTAGTATTCCTCATTGTTGATTCTTTGCATTTTCCTAAAGACAAAATAAACTGATTTATTTATTTAACAAGGTTCAAGGTATTCTCATTCTTGGTTATCGTATCTCAAGATGATCATTTGTTGATAACAAGTGCTAAATCAATTTCATGATTCCATAGATGATTCAAATGCCCCAATCTTTTATCATGTGAAGTTAATTTGGGAGTACATCCATTGAATTATTGAATTATTTGATATATCCATCATTCAATAAGGCTCACAAAATTCTAAGAGTGTGTTACTCTCTTTATTTCATTCTTTGGATTATCTTAATGTTAGACTGTGACCCTGTAGCATGAAGTTAAGTTGGGGGAAATCCCTCCAGTTTTGTGATTCTTGGATGATTTCAATTAAAGCTTCATTAAAAATTTCATTGGTCCTTCTATAAACCTCAATATTTGAGATCTCAATCAATTCAAGGTATGTGTTCTTTATTGATTTTCCTTGATATTATATGTACACAAATATTTATTTGTATTTATCCATTTTATTATCATCAAGTATCTATTCATATTAACAATTTTACCTATCATTTGTAAAAATTAATTGCCTCTTAATGGTAGAGTTATTTAATGGATGATATTTCTTTACTACGTACTTGATATGCTCAATCTTGAAAATACCATTGTAGGTCTCTTGTTGCACCATTACCATTTGGTGTTTCTTCTCTACATGAATATTTCATAATGGCTTTCCTAGCTATTTGGATCATTTCCATTTACATTGTGCTTCCCTCTTGCATAACACAATATGTTGGCTTTGTTAACATTGTGTGGGATTGTTAGCTATCTGGCACGTATCAATTTCTATTGTGTTTCACCATTCTAGACACATGGAGATTTCTTTCTTGACAAAAATTCAGATGTTCACCAGTCACATACAAGAGTCCTCTCCTTTGGTGCTAGAAGGATCTTAAGCATATTTCTAGTTATCACACTCAATCCTTGATATGTGTCTCTTGCTCTCTGAAGTTTTATGGACACATTGTAGACTATAGTTGGTATTTCACTCCACCACCTTGTCCTTGATAATGAATGTATTTATTCCATGTAACAAATATATCTTATTCTTCAAAAGGATTGGATAGCACAACTTCTTGCTAGGTGGTCATGTTTTATCATCATAGTGCAATATATCTTGTGAGGATTTTTGCCATGATGAGTAATTCTTTTAGCCAAGTATGGTAGTATGTATTCCAAATTTCTATAAGAAACTTCTAGATTTAGTCACATGAGATACATGGGTCAAGATTGTTTGTTTGGGCAAGTGGTATTATGCTTAGGTTATTCTTGGTCATCATTTCAAGTTCATTATGGAGTCTAGTTTCAATAGTGCCTTTTATGGGAACATGGATGAAAATCAAGGTTTGGATGGTATCATTCTTCATCATCCATCTAAGGGTTTATTTTTCTCTGCCCATTCTATGTCGTTACTCGAAAAATAAATAAAAATAAATAAAAGATCCAATAATGGAAAACTTCGAGCATTGTTGGCTAGTTAGTATTTGAAAACTATTTTCTCATGGATATTAACTACATATTAAGTTCTTAGTTGTGAAAACTATTTTTAAAGTACCATTAAGGAGTAAGTGATTGAAAACTGGCTTGCCAATGGTCACTTGTCATAATTTTAAAAAAAATGAAATGAAAAAATGAAAATAGAAAAAAAAAAAAAAAATGCAATATTTGGGTTGAGCTAACCATTTTTCAGAGACACTCGTCTTCTTCTATGGCTCTTTCTCTCTTAGTGTTCCTTACATGTCATGTTACTTCATAGTGTGGTTGTGCTTCAGTTTCTAATGATCACCATGACTTTGATCACCCACAATACATGCTAGAAATTTAATCGAGGTCATGCTATAGAAAATGGATCTAGCTTCCTTTAGTGTGCTCTATATTGCTTCCCTTAGATGGTGATCTCTTATGCAATGACAATTATAGGTAACATTTTTTGTTCCTTCTTTGTTCACACTTAACATTTGTTGAGATTTTTTGGATTCCAGCACTGGCCTCTCTAGATATGCATGTTGGTAAAATAATCAAATTTTATTTTTCATTTTTTTATCTCTTAACTTTATTAATATTGCTTATTATATATTTTGATTATTATGCAACACTCTAGCGTTTCCTTGTTTCTCAAGGATAGTTGGCCATTTAAGTTGTGGGGAGGCACACCATGCTTATTATATATTTTCACCCATTATCCTTTATCCTTTTTCATTCCATCTTAAACCCATTATTTCCTACTTCATATGTCTCACTCCATCCTTCATATATCTTATTATTTCACCTTTTCTAATCCTTTGTATTACCAACCATTTTACTCATCCCGACCAAGCTTGTGTGTATTGAGAATTTTTTCATTAAACCTCCTATACATCTACCATTATAGAAATATTAATGTTATGCAAAATTTAAAAAATAAGAGAGAGAACAAAGAAAATAAAATTTCAAAGGTATGCATGTTAACGTGGAAGATGAAAAAAGGAAAATGCAATGAATTAAACATGAGCTATAATAATTAAAAGTGAAGAAGGTAAATTCTAACATTGAAATGTTATATATAGATCGATATAATCCTTAGAGTTGTCAAATGATTGTCAGTATTAAAAGTTTACATTAAGTGATGACTATAGGACACCACAAACCTCCAATAATCAAAGTAAGAGAGAAATCATGTTTTATTGATGACTGCATTAAGGACATTCCAATGACTAAATGAGGAATTATTACAAATTGATATGTTTTGCAATGAGATTTGAAGGAGATAATGAGAAAGCGTCCTTCCAAAGATGTTGACATTGACACTGATATTTGCAATCCTATATATTAAGTTGATTATGAGGGCTTTTCTAATTTAGTTATTAAAGGTTTGTGCATATGTGTATGTATGTTCTTTCAGGATTAATTTTAATTTACATGTGACAAGTGATGATCAAATCAATTTATATATTTAATTTTTTAATTTAAAATTTAATTCTATTTTTATATATGTAGGAGATTTGTTTTTTGTCCAAGTCTTAGCAAATAATACATAAATGTAGAATGTTGTCTACTAAGATGCACAAAAGTAAAATACAAGTTGCTAGAAGAAACTATAGATGTTGATGGACAATCATATCCAATTGGTTTAGTTATGGTTGAAGACACATATTATTAACAAATAAAGGTAGACAAAAATGATATTTAATTTAGTGAATACATGCATGGACAAAAAAAATTACATTACAATAACCATTTAATAGCGACAAAGTTGCAATTTGAGACTACCAAAAAGACGACGTAAAAATCAAAAGTGGAGATTTTCTATTGACAAACATGAAAATATTTTAGAGAATAAAAAATAAAGGGGAACTTAACAATACATCTTTTGTGGAGCTCTAAGCTAAACTTGTTCTCATGTAGTTCTCATACTTTCATGTTTGAACTCCATAATTTTAACACTTACTTAATGTACATTAGATTTTGGATATATGTTTTATAAATGTATACATTAGATTTTGGATCTTGGATCTTGGATATGCTAAATTATGTATGTCATTATTTATATTTTGACAATTCAATGGTTTGATGTTAAGTTTACGCTTCAAGATGTTATTTATGCTTTGATCTATATTTGTATGTATGTTCTTATGTATTGTTTAATGATTGAATGGTTTAAATGATATCCCTCTAAGACATCCCCTTAAGACATCCACTTAGGATATCCCCTTAAGACATCCCCTTAAGAAATCCCCTTAGGACCTCCCTTTAAGACATACCCTTAAGAAATCCCCTTACACAATCCTCTTAAGACATCCTCTTAATCTACATATAAGTTAGATATCCCCTTAAGAGATCTCCTTAAGGCCTCCTTATAAAAAATTCCCTCAAGACATTCTCTTAGGACCTCCCCTTAAGACACACCTTATGTGATTTGATACATGGTCTATGATTTATGATTGTATGTTTTGTGTAAGAATTAGATGGTTTGGTGTTAGATTTATGCTTCAAGATGTTATTTATGCTTTGATATAATATTTTTCTATTTGTTCTTATGCATTCTTTGATGATTGAATTCTTTGAATGGTTTCAATCCAGTATCCCCTTAAGACATCATTTTACAGTTAATTAAAGTTAGATTAAAAAATCCCTCAAATGGATCTCCTTAAGACATGTGATATGATGGTTACATGCACATTACCTATTTTATATGTTGTATGATATATGTTTGATATATTTTTCCACCCATGATATGTATCTATTCCATATGTTTGGCATGTAGTTGTATCCATTTTTAAATGATGTATAACTTAGTCATGCATGGTAAATCAATTAAATGCTTTCATATATTTATATGTTAGATGCAATTTTAATATGTTAGATTATGTTTACATATATTAAATTATTTATATGCTTATATGTATATATTTTCTTTAGTGAAAATATAAACATTGATAACATGTACATAACATGAACCTAAAATGAGTTCATAACACATGAACATAAACATGAATATAACTATGAACATTAAAAACATGCATACATGACATGAACATAACATGTGAGCATAAACATGAACATACCATACATCTACAAAATAACACGTGTATGAAATAAAATGCACATGTCCATAATGAAATGTCTTTGGAGAATAATGTACCCATATAAAATGTCTCCAAAATAACATACATATATATATCAAATATCTCTAGAATAAAATCTAACAATCATTAATGAATGCACATCTAAAATATCATAAGTAATACACATATACAGATCAACTAGGACCCCTCCTAATCCATGATCATAGAAACCTCTATCATGTACATCTAAACTCAATGTCAAATAAAAGAAATATATATATATATATATATACATGTGAAATTAAAATTACTTCTATATATACGTATATATGTATACATGTACGTATATGCATATGTGTGTGTGTGTGTGTGTAAAAGACACACACATATGTGTGTGTATACATACACACACACCATGGAGTCATATAATGCTCTGTCAATTTAACTAATATCTAAATCATGCAATTATAAAGTGGCACTAGTGTCCACATTGAACATCTCATTTATAAGCATAGTGGTAAATAGATGACATTTTGTAGTGGCTTGAGTAGGAGAAAATTTTGTAGGAGGTGCTAAAATATCCTTACTAATTGTGGCTTGTTGAGAAGTTGTAGGAGGTGCAAGAATATCCTCATGTCTTTGTAGACCCTATTATTCTGATGTGAGTGAGAGAATGTGGTTGACGTGATCACCAATAGTAGGGAGAGGAATCCTAGTGACTATTGATAAGGACTAATATGCACCAAGAATATCACTAGCTAAATATGGTGTCATATGAGACAATCCATCCACAACTAACAAAGAAAAAACCTCTAGTGGAGAAGGTTTTTCTTTTACCCCGTATGCATCATCAAGTCCCATTTTAGAAGATGCAACTATAGGAATGGTAGTATGAGACCACAACATATATCTCCTACATCGATCAAACGATATCTCCTACAACTGTATAGAAACTATGGTGATGCTATAATATATCTCAGTCCTAACTATATCATCTACAACACTTAGACCTACAATGGTCATCTCCAGACCTTTTGACATAATAAAAAGTTTTGGGCCCATCATTTCCCTCTTATTAGAAAGCATGGGAGTATTTGTAGGTCTAAATCTCTTTGATAATCTACCAACACCATGCCTACCATGACTTGGAAAATCTATATATTTTACATCATACTATAAATGAAATTCTAAAAATAATTATTTATAGAAATAGAAGGGAAACTCATCCTTCTATGGTCATCCATGATGTGTGGTTATCCAATGAGGATATATAAATGGTGCAACAAGCTTGTCTATGCACCTAGTTGCTAAGTGACCTCTAACCCTAAGTATGTCTATATAAAAAGGAAACATGGTCATCACCATAGCGGTGGTAACCTCTATATCAATCTATGTCTTCATAGAGCCAATGTTACTACAAGAAATATAAGTATAAAAAGAGTCAATATTAATATTATAGAAGGGTTTTATGATCCAATTTTTTGAATCATAGGATATATCTCATCTCTAATACTAGTCAACTTCTCTCTATTAGGGAGGGTGGTGGAAGTCAACAGTGTAGAATCAAGGACCTTGATTATATAAGATAGTTTAGCAATGGTGTCTCTAAATAAATGCTATATGTCCTGACTAGATGATGTTGATCTATATGTTGTACTTGATTGAGTACCACCACCCCCTCCCTTGACACTACACTCCCTTGAAGATGCAAGTGTTGCCCCAGTACTAGATGCCATAATGTATGATGTAAAGATGTAAATATTTATATCTCTAAGATAAAAGTATGACAAAGATATATGCACATGCATATATACACATATACATACAATGTAAATAAAAAATAATCTTTTTAATTTAAAACATATATGTACAACATTACAACTGATCGTGTGAGTTTAGAAGATTGATTGCATGTAGTATCGCTCATTTAAATAAACTAGAAATCAAGTTGCTCAAAACATCGGCATTCTTCCATAAAATAGTAGGGGTCCCCAAATCCAACCATGGGTCAATATTTATGTAGGTACTTGATTTTTTTCTTTTGGTTGGCTTTGATCACTAGAGCAGAGATCCGAGAGGGAGTTTCACTCCTAGACCTGTGCAAGAATTGAAAGGAGGGCACCTCTTAGAAAGAGACCAAGACTTGATCTTTTGATGTTGATTCCTTTGCATGCATACTTTTCTTCATAGCAAGCAGTTTCATTCCTCACCCCAGTGCCCTACAATAATCTGAAAGGGGGTGTACAAGGTTAGGGGCCCTCCGTTTATTCATTAACCTACTAGAGGAAAAACCAAAAATACCCATCCCCTACCCCAATCAGTCCCTATGGTAAACAGTTGCTCCTCAATTTGATCTATTGCCTCCACAAAGTAGATTGGCAAGATGCAGAGTTGATGTTGTTAGTTATGTTTCTTTGCAAAACTGGTCAACTAACTAGAATGGTTGGGGAGGAGTCACTACTACCTAAGTTGTTAGTGGTTTATATATAGAGGTGGGGGTTCCCAAGAACTAAGAGTCCCTCTTTATTATGGTAGTAGGGTGCCCACTATCCACTCACTCTTAGAATAGTAGGTCAAGAACACAACTGTAGATGTTAACTACCAACCAATCTTAATTGGAATACTTGGTGGGGATCATTCCAAGTAGGATCCCTGAAGGCATGGATTACTTACTTGAGCTCTAGGGTCCATGCACCTTGCTAGTGCATTGGGGGGTTATATTGCCACCCACCAAACTAGAAAAGCCTCCCACCCCTCATGTTATGTAGATAAGAGACAGATTTGCTAGATTCTATATGTAACCTACCAACACCTTTAGAATAGTAGGGATCTACCTCTAATTTATTCTATTTGAATTGGGCAAAGAAAATCAATGGCCTTTGGTGCCCCTACAATTTTATGGCAGTGGATAATTTTTAGGGAACAACAAAAAAAGATGGGCTTGCTAGATTCTATACACAACCTGCCAACCCCTTTATAATAGTAGGGATCTACCTCTAGTTTCTTCATTTTGAACTGGGCAATGCAAAACAATAGCCCCCAATGCCCCACAACTATATGCCATTGGATAATTGTTAGGGAGCAATGACAAAAAAGTAGGAACAATGACAAAATAATAACAACATAAGAGGGGACATGTATGCTATTTAACGAATTTATTGAACAACTGAAAATTATAAATCATTTTAAAATATGTGTATATCAACAATGTATAGCTCATCTATTTTTAGAAAACATGTACATGTGATAAAAATAAAGTTAATTTGAAACTTAACTTGAAGTAGATAAAGGTTAAAACTAGATTTGAACAACCAAGTTAACTAGATGTTTGAGCATGTTTTCTAGGTTTGATGTAGATGGAAATTAACTAGGTTAGAACTAGATTTGAACAACTAAGTTGACTCAAGATTTTACATTATATATTTTGACTAGAGGTTAGTTTTTAGTTCTAAATTTGATGAACTAGGTTAATTCTAGGTTAGTTCTACCTTCAATGTTTGACAATGTTAGTTCTATATCTTAAAAGTTAGATATGTTAGATTAGGTTTACTAAGTTAACTTTATTTAAAATACAATTAACTAAAACGAATCTTTGTTCACTATGTTTAATCCACGACTATAATTAACTAAGGTTAGATTTGACTATGGTTATCTACATTTAATTTGTGTATGTGATTAACTAAGTCAAATTTCAAGATGTAGTTATCTACATTGAATTTGCATCTTTGGTTAGTTAGATTATATTTGAGCATATAATTTTCTACATTTAATCTATGCAACAAGAAACTATCACTTAACTAAAAAAATTAGAATACAAGACATATTAATTAAACTTAATCATATATAACTAAGCTAAATTATCCTAACATTTTATATGTACTAACTAAATAACACTTCTATATAAAAAATTATACTAGAACATATACTAGCTAAACAAAACTTGTAAAAGCTACAACAAAGATTGGCCTATCTGCTCTGATCAAAATACCAAAACATTGGCTCCAAGAATTTTGGAAAGCCCTACAACGAAAATGACCCACTAAGTGTCACCACAACCTATATATAGTTTTTTGGGGTTTCAGACGGAATTGTTTTGATCAAAACTATTCTAGTTGGACCCTTGCTGCCACCAACGCATCACATTGACACCACTTGGCACCACATGGATTCAGTTGGAAGTGTTTTAGTTGTAACCCTATCATATATCCTAAAAGGTGACAAAACTTTGTGCTTTTACCCAATAATAAATATTGATAGTTTCAAAGGAATAGATTTAAATATTTGAGAGAACCTGT